>JAHZMX010001671.1:0-17424 GCA_027743895.1 Seira musarum | reverse complement strand
CTTTTTTTTAGATTGCCACAAAATGTTCATGTTTTATGCGCAGAAATGCATGTTTCCAGTTTTCATATGTGAGCAAAAGTGATCTACGATATTACCTATGTTTGTATTTTAATATGCTCATATTTGAGTTTTTTACATTCTTAAAAAAAGAAAAACTTGAAAGATGAAGACATTTTTCTTCCGCAAAAACGTGATTAAAGTGAAGAGGAACAGTCATTTGAACAAGTGGAATGTGGTATTAATACTTTCCAAAATCTGTGTTTTTGGCTAAAGATTGTTTTGGAAAGGGCATAATATTTTTGGAGAATGTTACTTGTGATATCTCACGATAACAAGACATGTTAAAGACCATTAAATTACGGCTCAAGTTCAAAGTTTGAATTTTTGCAACTGCAAAAGTACAGCATACGTGCGTATATCTCAGTACCATAATGCAACGAAAGGAATTTGTTTTCTTTGAAATCGAGATTTTACAATCTGGCCCTGGCTGGCGCTAATATCTGTCTGACGTGATTATTATAAAAACAGGCGTAGAGAGTCCGGAAGAAGCTCTCAGTTGAAACAAGACAGACAGATCGGAGTCATGTATCCTGATAGGAGTGCCAAACAGCTTTCAAGTTTACCATCACAATTTCTTTAAAGTTCCGTCCATTCGATAAGACATTTTGTTTCCTGAATGATGACGAGCCTTATTAAAGCAATGTTTTCCCTTTTCAAGCTAGTCAGAGGGAAAAGTTCTTTTGAGTCATTCCTTTTGTGCTCTACCTCCTTCTTACGGGATGGGTTGTTACGTAGGATTAGCCAAAATATTCATGAACTCATGTCCTGTTGAATTTGTCTCATATATGTAAGTATTGTGAATGCGCTGTGATAAATCTCGCCCCTTTTAAGCCAATCCGACAGATTTATTTTGTCGGGAGAAAAAAAACATAATCTCCATTGTTTTGCCGATTCAGAATGGATCAGTTTTTGTTAATTGAAAAAGCAAGAATAGGAAACGACAAATTTTAAACCACGAAAGGGTCAGAGATTGACTCAAAGCCTGTACATGTTTCTTTATGCTATGTTTGACTTTAAGCTCGAAATATTAGCGTTAAAATTTATAAGGATTAAGGAAGACGTTAAGCCTCTTTCACCAACAGTCGACCATGGTTCTGAAATGAAAACGCTCTCGTGACTGGCAAGAACTCTATCCTGTTCTATCCAACTTATTGAATAATACGAACCAACAAATATCAATAGTAGGGTTTTCTCAATTGTGCGTGAGGAGTCGATATTTTTTGGTGTGTACTTATGTTGCGGTAAACAGGATTGAATGACTTAATCAAGTGTACCTACCTGCCAAAAAAAAAAAACTTTTGAATCGTGTGGACGAACTTTCATAATGAAAAATTATTGCTTTTGTACGTATCACTGGCCTGGCTCTAGTTATATTGTTGAATTAGTAAAATTTTTGGTGGCACACACTCGACAAATTAAAATGCTTTTACATTTAGACTGTCGTGATCGACGAAATAGTGTTGGTAGTGGTGTAACAAACACCGAGTTCTCATGAATATCCAATTTCATTGTTTCTTTGCAATTCTCGTGATTTTCTTTGGTTTAGTCAGTATTCATTCAAAAAGGATCACTTTTTTTATTATTTTCTGTCAGAGTTATCAAATGTCATTATGATATCCCTTTTTAAGGTGAGACAGGTGAAACTTTTTTCCAAATCCAATTGGAATTGCAACAATAATAATTTTACAAATTGAATAATAATGAATAAAAAGTAGAGGTTCTCAATAAGATTTTTGTTTAGTTAGTATCACATAATAAAAAGCAATAAAAAGTGCCATCACGATTCAAATTCAAATAAAAAATCATTACGCATTACGTATGCATTAAGAAACGGTTTGTATTACTACTACACGTACCATCTACGACCATCTCTTTCGATTTTACAAGGAGAGAGATGAATGACAAAAGAAGTCAAGAGTCAAAGAGGATCGGGAATCTGAAAGTGATCTGTGATCTCCAAAAGCTATTCTCTCAAAAGGTTCAGCCTTCTTTGAAGGTGCGTGACGAAAATATGACATTTTTTGCATGAATACGATTTTTCAAAGAAAATCGAATTTTGACCCGGTGCTGCTATAATAAGGTAATAATATAGACTACATATTCCGCAATCCCAAAAGCTAGTCTATGAAGACATGTACGTGTGTCAAGTCCCCTATACTTAAGGTTTTTAATGAGAAATTCTAAAGAAAATTGTAGACTTTTGACTTACCAAAAACATTATCAGTTAGGTTCGTCTTCTCATAGACCCAACCTTTGAAAATCACTAGATAAAAAAGCAGATCTAGTAATAATTACGGTGTAAAAAAATGAATTCATAATTTTAGTTGTGGTCAGCATAATAGGTAAACACGGATCTTGTTGAGGAACAATTGCTTTCTACCTTCCTACCTCATCATTTTAATTTAAACTGTGTGGATGTATGTAATGCGATCCCATTTTGGGATTGGTCTGAAAAGAGGTTTGAAGTGAAGTTTTATACAATTTGAGCATTGTCAGCGAATGGATTATGGTCGTAGGGATTATGTGAAAATCTAAATCCTTGAATGACAGGTGACACTTTTAGTACTTCTATTGCGTACTAGTATATTTGTTTTGTCGTCTGTCTGCTGTTCTTGAATTTTAATAGCAAACACGCGGCTCACATGCAGACAGAGAGGCTGAGGTTAGAGCAAATGTGGTCCTACCAAAAGCACGTTTTGGCTTCATTCTGAAATATCGAGGTACGGATACATAATTAATTTTAAATACAATTTTGTCCATTTTAATCGCAGACTTTGATCAAAATCGAGGAATCAGTATGAAATTGATTGTTGTTTAAACATACTTTACACCATTTTTTACTATTTTACAGCCACATTGATGCGTGAACATCATAACGGAAGGCATTTTTTTCTTCCTGGTGCAATACGATGGGTGCATGATTTCGTGAATGTGATTTTGATCAAGCGATGAGAATGCGTTGGCGATGACGCCATATTCCATCAAAGATTTACAATCAGTTTTCATCGAAAGCACTACCTCGTTGTTCTTCGTTATGTCTTCACAAGATACGGCACCTCCGCCGTTCATGATTATGGCTGTTTTTATTTCAAGCTGTCAATCCATTTTCATGAGGAACTGGCTAATCAAACGTTTGCTTGCATAGGGTTTTGCTGATTTCACAATCACAAGAGCAAATCGCTCACAAATACGATTCATGTTTGCACAGCATGATTCTGGAAAAAAACGTTATTCTTGCTAAAGTAAATCGTCCTTGACCACCTTTGATTAATTTGATTAATGTGTTTAAAAAGTGGGATGGATTAGTATGGGACACCGATGTTTACAAATTACAAACTTATGATTATGAACTTTGTTATGATTGCTTCAGTCACCAGTCACCAGTGACATTGGAAAAGGTTGACTGATTCTTTTCTGCAATATTTTTAGCAGCAGTGTGCGACGAGTCCAAACAAAAAGTTCTAATAATGAGAGGTAAGCCAAGGGGCAAATAACGCTGGGGCATGAAGTAAGAAACAAAATATTTAATGCACAGCTACTTTAATGTTCACTTTTAGAATCTCAAGGTCTCAAAACACAGCCCAACAACTTCTTCAATTAACCGCCTCAAATTCTAATTAACATTTAAAACATTTTCCCTGAAAAGGGGGACTAATATAATTGCCGGAAGCTGTGAAATTATGTTGTTTATTGTGTTTTTTCATGTTTTCATGTCACTCTAAAATATATTACACCTGCGGTGTTGGGGTTGCGGTACCAGAAAACAAGTCTTTCATCAGAATTTACAATCGCAATATCCAGCAAGATGCCAAATTACTTTATTTGGCCCTCTCATTCATAGTTCATCATCATGTGCATTGTGTCACAATCACAATCACTCAACAACAAACAAACGCCATCAGCATCATTCTTATGATTCTTATGGCTGTTTGGATGATACAACACAGCACAGAATGCAGACATTTATGTTGTAACTGTTTCAGCCGCACCTTCTTTTCTCTGTTGTTGAGGATGATGTACATGAATTAGATATTTTTCCTGACATTGCTTCTCAGAGCCAAAATGAATTTCTGGTTTTTGTACTGTACCTGAATAGAAACATAGAATTAGGTATATCCAATAAAAAAATTGGGAATGGGATTGTGTATTGCACTTGACTCTTAATTAGGTTTTAATTTATAGCGATAGAAAATGATAGCTATACAATGTCATTGCCATTTTCAGAAAATTTAGATGACAGGCTACCACCAACATAAAGCGAGCGGTTAATTTAAACTTTGTAACGCATCAAAAATATCGCTCTTATCGTCACCGTTAATGGTAGAAGATATTACAACTTTTCACAGGAAAATTGATTTAATGGGCTATAAAGTTTAGAAAATGAACTAATATTTTAATCCTCCCACTAAACCCAGTTTAATTTATGATGAATGACGTAATAAAGTCAGGGTACACGCCCAGAAAAAAGTCCATTGGTCCTGAAATGAGGGTTTGATGAGATAATCATGCCCCAAAAATACGAAAACCTTTTTTGACTCGCAGTTATAAGAGCTTCAATCTTTTCGGATTTTAAATGTATCATGTCATTTTCATGAACATGTTCGTTTTTTGGTTTGCTATTCAAAATTAATAAACCTTTTTTGTGATAGCAAATGTACCGACTCATGCAGTCAGTTACATTTAACCTGAAGTCGTGGGGTTTTGCATGTAATGTAGAAACATTTGTGGAAGGCAAGGTAGCATTTCTTACGTGATTTTTTACGAGAACCCGCGAAACCTTGCAAAAATGAGTAATTCATTATCCCATCATGGGAAAAAATGCTTCTGTTGTTGCAAATATATTTCGCAGCAGGAAAGTGGAATATCATTTTAGGACCATTACGAGATTACGAAACCCATTTTTTTCTTTTAATACAGATTTGCTTCAATTGAAATGTAAGGTGTGGGTATAGATTACATTTATGCAAATGGGATAAATTCTCTGTTACAACATTAACCAAGAAAAAGTACTATCACCAAACGTCATCGCAATCACATCACCTTTTTGCTTGTTGCACCAATAAAATAGGTAATTTCGATGTTAGATTGGAGTGTGCAATGCTCATGCGTGCATGTAGTAATTTTCGAAGGCCAAGGCAGGACAATAGTTTTAAAAATATGTACATCAAACAATGTTTTCGAAATACAGCGTGTGGATTTTTTGGTGATGAGTAATATTAGACTTTTTAACGCCTATTTCATGCACTTAATTTAATCCCTTTCAAAAAAAGGTATGTTTTTGGAATTAAGTCAAGAATTCAATAAGAATCGTTCAAATTCTAAAATAATGTGAAATGAATAGGATGATGATATCATAGGATGATCTTGTTGTTTTAAATTTCCCATTGTGAAATTGTAAGAAAAAGATTGTGTTGGTTCATCTTTTTTGTCTGAAACAGAAGATCCCCACAATCGTGAATTTACATAGGTAATGGATAAACCTACTCAATATCTTGTTCGAGCACAATAATGATTTTGTTGTGGTCAGCATGACTCGAAAGGGGAAAGATAGGAAACTAGCAATAATGACTTTTTTGTTTACTAATGTATATATTGGCTCATGATGAGGTATAAGAAAATCATCAGATACAGATTCGGCTGAACAAGCATGTCGTTTCAAACATGGCCAATTTTTTTTTGGTATAACACAAGAATACCATTTTTCCTGTACCACCTTGCCAATGTAATGAAAATGTAGGATTTTTATAGGTATCACATTCAAATATTATTAAATTCACCGTGAATTCGAGCTTTATGGATACTTTTTTCAGAGTACTATGCATTAGCTCTTTTGTCACGATTTTTTCCACCTACCCTTCAGGAAAGGGTTTTATTCTAATTGAGATTGTTTTAGAGGGACATGAGTTTCAATGTATTATAGTTATCTTGTTGTGGTCAGCGTGGTTTCATACCGAGATGTGGTGTACACCATACCGTGTGTCACTGCTTTCAATATTTTAAACAAACGAAAACTAACTTTCTTTTGTGTATACAAATAGCAAAGATGTACTGAAGCTCAAAATAGTTGTAGTAGAAGTAGCGAGTGGACATGAAATACTTGAGCACGATAATGATACCTGGTAAAGTACTGCATTTCCGTATTCTTCAAATAAACGATTAGCATAGCAGACGGGCAAATTCCACTTTTTCGTGTCATAGAATGTAATAGTAACTTACGACACGAAAGTGGATGGTTTTTTATGTAATGTTGAGAGGAAGATACAATTTTTTAACAGAATTTTTCTGAAAACAAACTTACAGATGTAAAAATGCATATGCGTCTTATTAAAAAAGCTTGTTACACTTGCATTCAATTCTCAATTAACGTTCGTACTTAAAACCATTTCTGTTCGATTCTCTCTAGTGCATCTTATAAGTAGTTATTGTACTAATGGGAAGGGAAGAGACGTTACCTAAGAATGGGCATGATTGTTTCGAAAGGAAGGAGAGAAAACCATGAAAAATGGACTGAGACTTAAAGCATTGATTTTTTTCTTACAAAGGGCGATTGGATGGAGATTATTGCGGAAAAAAATTCTTTCGTTTCGTATCACTAAAGATGCCGTACTTGGTTGCAACTTGGCATGGCATGACTTTCGGCTTTTTCTTTGAGGAAATTAATGCTGTAGTCTGATTTGGCACTTTTTTTGGGAAAAACTTTTCATTTTTTAAAGAGATGCTTGTTTATTTTGAAGAGGATACACGCTTGAAAGTTACAGAACATAAAAAATCTAGACGCCTTCTTAAAAATGATTTGGTCTGGTCTAAGGATAAAAATGCATTTTTGCAAAACCTAGTTGGTCATTCTGAAAACACACAAAAGAGACGTAGCTGTACACTTTATTGAGCTGGGTGGTAGGTCATCAAAACCCTATTGTTTTTGTTTTGTTGTATGTGAGTCAATAAGAACTGATAAAAGAATATACTCTTTTGTATTTGCATTACGAAATGCCCACCATTAAAGTTCGACCAACCACCAAAAAAAGCCGATACCCTAAATATTTTGGTGTTAATGAGAACAAAAACAAGAGTAGCTGAGCTGAGGCTAAAGCCACAAGCAACGAGAAGGGTTATTTATGGACGATAGGATGAGCGTGACATGTGCTCCACATGAAAAACCCCATACTTTATTTACTAATTGTTAACTTGATTCTTTAATGGGCCGTATGCACGGAAAAATGAAAGAATCGAGGTGACACGAGTATATTGGATGAGTATTATTGTGTTTGTATAAGGAAAAGATTGAAATAGAATTTGTGTAAATTATGCTCACACATGGAAAGTGTATCACACTCAGAATAGAATGAATTTTTGAGTATACATTTTCTTTTGAAAAGAACAAGTGCAACGAAACAATCTACTTGTTGCGATGATGATGGCTTATGGCTTGTATCATGTATGGTAATGTTACGATTGTAAGCACATACACGGATGTGTCGTGTGCATTCAACTTGGTTTTTAGATATGTAGATATGCGTAGGAGGGAACGAATAAAACTGGGTAATTTAAATCAGAATTAATGAGTTTTCGATGGCCAACGAGCACGCTTTGTATAAGGAAAAGATTGAAATAGAATTTGTGTAAATTATGCTCACACATGGAAAGTGTATCACACTCAGAATAGAATGAATTTTTGACTATACATTTTCTTTTGAAAAGAACAAGTGCAACGAAACAATCTACTTGTTGCGATGTGAAGCGATGATGATGGCTTATGGCTTGTGTCATGTATGGTAATGTTACGATTGTAAGCACACACACGGATGTGTCGTGTACAAACAAAATTTGCATTTAAGTGAGAAATCAATCACTCATTCAACTTGGTTTTTAGATATGTAGATATGCGTAGGAGGGAACGAATAAAACTGGGTAATTTAAATCAGAATTAATGAGTTTTCGATGGCCAACGAGCACGCTTTTAGAATTGTGATAGGAATCGGATTCAGGCATCAACTTTTACTTAGGATCGTGAACAAGGCCAATTAGAGCTTTAGGCTAGGACATGACGTGATGTAAAAATAATTCGACTTTTTTAAAGAAAAATGTAAATTTCCATATTTGTAGAGAAACAATGAGACTGGAGATTGAGTTGATGACTTAGAAAAAATTAATTTACATTTTGAATAAACTCAATAATATGAGCAATATTAACGGAGTCTTGTGAAGCAAAATACCCAAACATTACACAGCGCAAACACTTGTGGTATTTTTGGGTGAAACTCATAGACAGAAAAGAGTCAAGGCTGTTCTCATTTTGAATTTGCAAATGAAGAATCCAGTGTGAAAAAAACCTGTTCAATTTTGAGTGGACCATAGGTCATTCATCGTGATTATCATTAACATTTTTTTTCTGACCGAAAAAGGATTTGCAAACTTCCTGCTAATTTTAAATTGCTTTCCATTAAAACGCCAACGCTTCTTAGGCCAAGTGACTTTCTTAAGTAGGCACTTTAACTAATTTCTCATCCTCGATTTTTATCTTCCTCGAATTGGTTGTTTGAAGTGTCTACAACCCATCATCTTCGACTCATGACTCTTTTCAAATCAAGTGTTTTGCTCTTTGCCAAGAACATACTTGAGATTAAAGCAAGTTTATTTCTTTCTTTCCCACAGACATTAACCAAGCCGCGTAGTGATTGGAAAAGTGCTTTGTGATGGCCTATATCACAAGTTGTTTAACACAGATGAACCATGAAAATGGCCCAGGCTGACCTGCCCCATGCAAATAAAAATTAGAGATTGAGATAAAGTAAGAAAAAAGTTGCCTTTTCAAGATGGCCCCACTTTTTGGCCAACAACAGCGGCACAAGGTGCAGGAGGACGTAAACCAGAACCAGACGTCTAATGGTCCGTCCCAGCAAAATCCTCAACAAGTCGCTTCATCAGATCCGCCGCCATTACCTCCTTTACGTCCAAATGTGAATGAGAAATGTGCGGATGGATCCACGACATCTCAATCTTCCCAGATAAGAAAGTATTTAGTTTTGGTTCATGACGTAATCTGCATAAAGTTTGCCCCCCTCGTGACCAACCATCAATCACATCCCTATCCTTTCGCTTTCAACAATAAACATGTAGTCGGAAGTGGTGCTCGTAATGACGAAGATGATCCCGTCTTCTCCCACCAACGACAACATCATCCTCGGGTATCATCAACGACAAATGGGCCTCCTAAATGTGGTAGTAATTCGATGAACAGGAATTGTTTAGGCCATCATAATACATCAGGTGCTACTACTTCTCATCACAACAATCATTTCAACAATGGGGACCCCCAACATGCCTCCCATCATCAAAAGTCAAGCAATCATCATCATAACCAAAGGCTAGACCAATTACATGTTTTACAGTCTGCGTCAACAGGTGGAATGGGAACTCTGAGTAGGGGAGACTTTGCGGGATCTAGCTCTACTGCTGAAGTGGACCATTCACTCCATGCGCTTTATCTATATAAGGTAAGAATTGAGAAGACATTTCATTTTCCTCGATTTTTCCCCGACTTAAAAAGGAAAAATAATGAAGATATGGCCACAAGGCAAGATTGAAGATGATCCTTAATAATAGCTTAAGTGTGGCAGTCACTCTAACTTCATTCTTTAATGACTAAGCAAAGGGGTCCATTTTGACACACATGAACAAAATTAGGAAAAGTTCTTTCCCAACGGTTTTCACTCTTTTCCATTGTGTCATGTCGAGTTTCTGTCATCAGTCATCAATGTAATAGCCTTATTATTAAGCATTCTTGATAAGCATAAATGACTTCGAAGCATGAATTCCTACCCTGAGAAATGTCCAATGGAATGCAATTATTATTTATGATGAGATTGTAATCACAATTTCTGTACATTTTATTTTCATCTTTTGAACACCGTCATTTACATGAAAATACCATGAATTAAAATTCAGTTCAGTTTATCTAATTTTGGACATGTACTATTTTTAAAACGAACATTTTTTAAACGTTAAATATGTGTGCTTCAAAATTTTTGCCTGACAGCTTACATGAGAGGATACCGTTGGTGGTCTTCCAAAATTAGATGGTTTTTGCGTAATGCTTATCTGAACGTTGTGAACTTTGTTATAATTTATGGAAATGACAAGAGAAATCGTTTCAAACAGAGCTGCAGTTTGTTTACCTTCAGACATAGCATCCTGTATAATGCATTGGCAGACAAGACAATAGCGGTCTTTGGGTACATGCTCGGGAGGAACTGTGTAGAGACTGATTAGAATACAGAGTTGGCAAAAATCGTTTAATGCCTCCTGTTATTTTTAGTGCCTTTTTAAGACTTGTGAACTCAGGGGGAGTTGTGGTATCAACAAATAACTCATTATTTTATTGCTAAAAGGGTTGTGTTAAGCTACAAATAAATTATTTTTAATGCCTTTTTAAGACTTGTGAACTCAGGGGGAGTTGTGGTATCAACAAATAACTCATTATTTTATTGCTAAAAGGGTTGTGTTAAGCTACAAATAAATACAAAGCATGATTTGCGTTTGGTCATGTTCTTGTTTGTAAAAAGAGCAATGATCTGGGAGCAAAAGAGAGTTCCCATGAAATATTAAAACGAGTAAAGTAGATAACACACCAAGTTGGTATACTTGAGATTGACAATTTTCGAAGTACATGGTAATTTTTGGCTCAGTAAGAATTCAAATACCCCGATTTTTTTCGATCAAAGATTGTCTCGTCGAATTGCTTTAGATAATNTTATTGCTAAAAGGGTTGTGTTAAGCTACAAATAAATACAAAGCATGATTTGCGTTTGGTCATGTTCTTGTTTGTAAAAAGAGCAATGATCTGGGAGCAAAAGAGAGTTCCCATGAAATATTAAAACGAGTAAAGTAGATAACACACCAAGTTGGTATACTTGAGATTGACAATTTTCGAAGTACATGGTAATTTTTGGCTCAGTAAGAATTCAAATACCCCGATTTTTTTCGATCAAAGATTGTCTCGTCGAATTGCTTTAGATAATTAATTCCTCTCGTGGAATTATAATTAATCTTGGAAGAAACAGTAATTTCATGTATAGTAAATGGCCAGGGGTCCTAGAATTTTCTGCAAGTCGCGTTTTGCGATCACTTGTCATTTGAATGAAAAACTATCTAGTTTTAAGGTATGATAATATGTATTTCAAGTTATAGTAAAACTAGTCCGTTTGCATAAATAACCATGCAAAAATAATTATGCAATAAAGTATCAGTCCACCAAGGTGGAAACAAACTGCAAAGTTTTGTGTAGTAATATGTGCTTGCAACTGCATTACATCGTGAATTTTATCCACATAAGCAGATAACTGACATTCAAGAAGAAATTCTCAAGCAGTGAATGAGGTGAACACTTTAGCCGTGCATGCATGAATTCCCGTTGCGATAAAGCTGACTCTGATACTTCTTCATAATTTCCCATGAATCTTGTTTTCATTTCTATAAATGTAAAGTCTAGAATTTCAAGAAGACTGTTTTATACCTAATTTAGAAGTTCTCTTTTGGGGAGAGTCATGCAAGACGAAGTTGAAAACTTAGTGATGCAAAGCAAAGCATCTACATGGATGCTTGTCCGGATAAATCACTTCAGGGGAGATTTATGGCTGAGATTGTCCAACTTGTTTTGTAGAATAAATGCGGATAACGATAAAAAGCTTGGCAGTTTTTTCTGCTTATTTTTGCAATTTTTAATGATTGTGTTCATTACGCTGCATGTTGCAATGCATTCTTAGACATTTTACAAAAAAACATGAATGAATTTTTGTGGAAAGGAGGAATGCAGGAAAGCATTCTTGTAATGTACTGGGAAGCACGATGAAGCAGGAGCATTGCTACCTAATAAACTATGATGTTCCTGAGGCAGTCAAGTTGTTGCAAAACAAAGTACGGAAATTAAAAATACTTACAAGGCACCATGACCAAACCAGCATCATCCAGTTTTCCTCGACTCATCTACTCTTCTGTTGACAAGATGAGACCAAAAGATCCTCTTCGGTTTCAATTTTTAGTTTCTGGTTACATCCGCGACATACCAGGATAATGGCGACTTCTTTGCAAAGAAAAAGTATGAATTCGGAATTCAATTTCTGCCAAGTCATTTTGTACTTTGTACTACCTTTGCGATGAAAAAGCTAGGCCTTCGAGTTTAAGCAAAAGTTTATAGAATTTTGTGGCAAGGAATTTATTTAAAGTCTCAAGAGCAGGGTTAGTGTTTTCTCATGACTTCTCAATTTACATGCAGATTTACCATTTTATGGTTATATTGACATTGAAAAACTCAACTAATCATGCTCTTTCTTTGAGATTGCATGTGTTTTTTTTTGTCGGTATACGCTTGTGGGAGTGTAGGGCGCAAATTCAAGCCATGAAGAAAACTCCAAAAGTAAAATAGGTTTGTATGATTAGTTAGAAATCACTGCAATAAAACTCTTGAGCAATAAAACAAGATACTTATGCTATAGCCAATTCAGGACTTCCCAAAATTAAGTTGAGTTGTTTTTCTCCAATGCAGTGACAATATTTTTTTCCTGTTTTATGTTGGGGAATGGCTAAGCTCTATGATACGAAGAACCATGCTAATGATGATCACTTGATTTTTATTATGCTTTTCTCATTACTTCGATGGTTTTGTGTGGATACCAGTTTCCCAGCTGCTATACCTAAAAGCGGCTCCTTTTTCTTCAACGAGGAGACTTATTCTTTTATAATGAAAATTAGGAGGAAGAAACCAATCTTATGTGTTTTTGGGCAAGAAGGATAATAAAAAATTGTATGTAGGATATCCATGCTTAATTAAAGTTTCATCTAAGATTTACAAGTGGCGCACTTCATCTATAGTGGTCACTCAACAAAATCCTTTTACACTTTTCCGCAGTCCTATCACTATAAAAATATAATTTCATACAGAAAATTATTGAAATTTTTAAATCTCTGCTGGCGCATGGCAGAATAATATTAGTCTCGTCCCGATACAAGCTCATCCCAGCCAGCAGTTCTCATTTCTGTAAGTTATGTTGTAAGTTGTTGTAGATGTTGGCAAACATTATAATCCTCTGTGTGTGTCCTCCTTTTACCACAGAGAAACATGAGATTATTGGGTGAATAGGCAAAGGCCACAAAATTTAATTATTACCTTCTGAAAAAAATATTTTCATGACATAAATAATCCACAAACTTAATGTCTGGGATAAATATACGGTTTGAATTCATTTCAAGTGGTAGGTATACTGTAATGACTAAAATTTACTTGTTCGATACTTGTAGCTCTACTACTACAAATCTCGCGTGTGGCTTCCCAAACGCATGTTTCAACGTCCATGAAGATACGTAGAAAATTATGTGTGCTGTATCCCTATTTCATCTTTCCTGTATTTGTTTTTCCTCGTGTTTTCAACAAGGCAGGTAGAACAGCAAGCAGAACTATTGACCTCTAAAAATGAGCCATGAGCCTTGGTGGCGCGTCGGGCTAATAGCAACAAAACAACGTCTTCAAATTTGATGACGTGAACATCTAAAAGTCTTTTTGGCTAGGCATGCTTCTGGAAATAATTTTTAAAACTACGCAGCTTAAATCAATATTTATTATTGTAATTGTGAAGTGGCTTCAAACACTAATTTCCTTTTCGAATCACCCAAGTGCTCTTGCTCTTCTCTTCATGTAAAATATGCGTTCCTCTTAAAAGCAAATTTTAACTTTACGTTTATCTATCCGCAACATGAAGGCTTGGTAATATGAGCTTGCCACTTCCTGAGAAAGAAAAATCTCAATGTGTTTTCATTATCAAGCATGAGTATTATCAACATAGATAAGCAGTAACTTGCAAAGAATTTCAAATGTAATTTTTCCAACTTCCTCTCTTTCCCTCCTCCTGTCTGCTACAGAAATCACACGCGTTTTCCATAGCATCCACGGAGAATCATGAATGCACTTGAAAATTCTTCTCCGAATTCTTCCACTGTGCATTCACCTCTACCCTACCTCTCTGATGCAAAATGTGTTTGCACATGTTCATCATATAATAAAATGTAATGAAGTGAAATGCATTATATAATGACATGGGTTGAGCGAGACGTCTAATTGAATCTGGTTGGAATACGGCATAGAGCCTACAAAAAAATGATATCACGCTCAATGAAGGAAGTGACATTGACAAAAATGAGTTTTATAGAACCAGATAAACGCTGCAGGAATTTAAAAAGCAAATACTTTTACATGCAATCTCAGGGTGAACGAGTGCATTTTGCATTTTTAACAACACAATTTTAATTACATATATTAGGTATTTCTGCGGGGCATGCACCTTAGAAAGAAAGGCAATGCATAAGCGGATTCAAGTCCATCTTTATTCATTTAATAGAATATTACTATCATCATGTCAGCTTAAGAAAAAAACCTGACACATTCCTCTTAAACTTTTAATTTTGGTTATAATTGTTGTAAATGTAAGGATTAATGTCATTCTTGTTTTCCCATTTTTCAAGGGGTTCAAAGAAGCCAACATACAATGCCACTGGAACGCGGCCCTGAGTGAAACGTAACAAGTGCATTTTGCATTTTTAACAACACAATTTTAATTACATATATTAGGTATTTCTGCGGGGCATGCACCTTAGAAAGAAAGGCAATGCATAAGCGGATTCAAGTCCACCTCTATTCATTGAATAGAATATTACTATCATCATGTCAGCTTAAGAAAAAAACCTGACACATTCCTCTTAAACTTTTAATTTTGGCTATAATTGTTGTAATTTATGTAAGGATTAATGTCATTCTTGTTTTCCCATTTTTCAAGGGGTTCAAAGAAGCCAACATACAATGCCACTGGAACGCGGCCCTGAGTGAAACGTTCCGCAACATAGAGTACAAGGGCTATATTGTGCCATCAACGATTCTTGTCGCAGCGCTCCCAAAATTCCTCTCCATTTTGAGGACAGCGTGGTCCAGACAAATGTTAAGGAGTCCGGCGGGATATCGTATAGAATTTTTAGGTAAGCACTGTAGCCAAAGAACAATGGACAATTTAAAAGTAAAATCCCTATTATTTTCCTTCTACTTTATGAGGCAAGATTGGATTGTAAATGTCATATTACTTTCGTTTCTTCTTGCCTGAGTCCCTCCTCCCCCTCTAATTAAAGAAAGGAGAAGGAAGAATAGGCATTATGTTCTTAGATGCAAGTACAGTAGCAAAGTCTTTGAGTCGTGAAAAAACTAAACTTTTTCTTTTAAACTGCGCAATTAAGGCGAAGTTTATGTTTTTGTCCGAGCAAAGTAATGCACCTCACTGCAATCAAATCAAAAACAAATTGAATAAGATCAAGTTTTTTACTTGCTTATTTTAAAGTTAAGCAAGATTCAAATTGTCATATTACTGTAACTTTGCAGACAACAGTGCACATGGTCTATTTGAGGAATAACGGTTTTCATGCTTTAAACACTGACTCGACTCGACTGATTTATGTTGATTACAGGTGAAATCGAAGAGGTGATTGCCGATCCTATTCAGAAGGGCCAATTCGCCCCACTATCGGACTCTTTGTGTTGGGCCATCCTCGAGCTTACTTCTTTAGGTCAGTACAAATATTATTTATACCATCGTCGGTACCTGAACAAAACCAAAATAAACTGAATTTAAAAAAAATTGTGATCCTACTCCCTAATTTACACCTGAAGAATCAAAATGAGAATGAACATTTGTTTTCCCTTTTTGAGTCGTGATCTTGATTATGATATGCATAATGCATGTAACATGTGTGCAATTGTTTGCTTACCCTAATATAATGCCTATGTTGCCGTACAGCTTCATTTGCGAAGGTGAAAACTTACTTCTGCTGATTCTCATTATCGCAATGAAATTCGTAGAGGGCTTTGTCTTCAAAGAAAAGAGAAAATGAAGCTATACATCGAAGTTATTTAAGCATTACAGTTGATTTTATTTTTCTTGTGTGATGTGATGTGTAATCTGAATCAGGAGGTGACAGTTATTGCACCCTGCATGGTTCACGATTGAGCCTTAAATGGACGATGCATATGATGCTTTTGGAAGTCTCAAGAATTTTTCTTGCTCTGATAGAAATCTTCCCTTTGCTTTTTTCACCATAATTTGGAATGAAAGTAAAAGTTGAAGCTGAATCTGGTCATACGGCTCTTGTTCATCTGGGTTACATGAACCATAATGCATGAGATTATCTGCGAAGACGTCATCGTAAATATGGATGTAAACAATGGGCCCTCATTCCATTTTAGAGGAAGGTCTTTTCCTTGCGACAAATTAAGACAATTTTACTTGAACAATTCACAATTCAAATTTTAAAGTGTGGAATTGCCAACAAAAACCTCATTTTCATTTCCACCTCCACTCACTCCACTGCTATACATTCCCCAATTTTTTGTCATGATGATGATGGCCATTCTTGACTGATGTAAGGTGACAGGCTTTATGCCATTATAACATCCTTTTCGCTACACAAAACCCTTATGTTATGTTTTCTGGGTCTTAAGTGCAAGACTTGTCATATTAATTATCGTTTCATATTTTGCACAACTTCATTTTCATGATTTAACGACAACTGCAAATCATCAGATTCGCACAGGTTAAATAGCCGCACGTGTGCAGAGACAAGCTAAGTAGTCCTGTCTGAACAACATTTAAAGCTTACGAATTTTTTCTCTGTCTTTTGCATTATATTACATGCTTTTAAATGTATTTTGTGTAGAGTTAAAGATTTTATATTTATTTGGCTGAAAAATGTGTTGTGATTCAAATAGGCAGGGAGATAGAGAGAGTTAGTCTAGCTAACCCTTTTCTTTTTAGCAGTAATGACTTATGACAGGGTAAGCGAAGCCAAATTCACCCACATATCCCTGTACTATCCTGTCTAATGATTTCTGATGGTGGTGAATTCGTCAAGGGAAGAGTGTAATTTGGCTTGTCACTTTAGTTATTTGCATCTTTTAATGAGCACCTACCTACCAATTTTAGCCCATTTTCCTCACATTAAACTTTTCTGTGGACATAACCATTTATAAAGAAATCAAACGGAAAGCACTGCGCCAAAATTTTGCAAACTAATGTCTAATAATCAATTACTTTATTTGATATTGCATCCATGTCTCACCATTTAGCTTAGGTTTTTTATACATTGATCCCTCTCCCTACTTTCTTTTACCTAATGGAAGCCTACACAATTCACTCCAAATGTGTCACCTAAAATAAATAAAAATTCAAAGTAGGAAAAACAATTCGAAAAATTTTTCTTGCACTGGGATATCTTATTTAAACAAGTTGAAGTCACGTCCTAATTATCAATTGTACTGTACACATGATCAGTTTTAGC
>JAHZMX010001670.1:0-29491 GCA_027743895.1 Seira musarum | reverse complement strand
TAGAGCCATTTTAAAGAAACAAGGTGGTGCATCTTTCGAATTTTCAATGCGCAGCAGACAATAATGAAATGAGTGTAATCAATGATTGCTAATCACATTTTTTTGTTACGCAACTGCAGCGATTACATTAGTGTTGCATTGTGAGGTGGCGTGGTGTGGTGACGCACGCATCCTATCCATCCAATTCGAATACCATGAGTCGATTTAAAATCATTATGTGATCTAGATCATATTAAATTTCTAGCAAGTTACTTTCAGTTTTACCTACATTTAGATGGAATGCGAATGTTGTATTAATTGTTGAATACAATTAAAGTAATTTTATACCACAGCCATTTATGGTTTGCACACCTTCAAGATGCGCCATTGTCGCGTTATTCACAAGCAAAGCATCGAGTAATAAACGCCTAACCTGTAGATGCAGGTCAATTATCAACGCGTTATTATCAGTCGAGTAAAAGTGCCAAACAATTGGTCCTACACGAACATGTACAAGACAACTGCAACTTTGCTGACTGAATTTGAAATGCAAATTCGCATCTTTAAAGCTACCACATAATTTTAAATTGTAAATATGTGACAGTCAAATTTGAAAACAATGGGACTGGCCATGTATGCAATTTTCTAATAGAGCCATTAGTCATTACTGTGAATGCAAATCCTTGAAATGCTATTAACATTTTTTATTGCGTGATTTGACAAAAGGATCGAGTACAAATTCTCAAGTTATGACATATTATAATTACATATCTTATTGCAATCTTAGAATTTAAATGTTTACTTTATTTAAAAGAAGGATTTCCGAAAGTATTGTTTGAATTTTAAGTAGTAGTACTCGAAAATTAAAATGTGCAAATTGCAATTTTTGAATACTCTTTTACAAGGAAATTACTGCACATGTGCAATACGTGATCATCTCATTTATCATGATCTTTTATACTGTTCTAGAATTTGTAGAGGTAACCCATTTAAATGTTCACGACTTTTTATGAGTTATTGACATCATTACATAACAAAATGTCATCAACGGGTAAACGTAGCGCTCACAAATGAAACAAAAGTGGTTTCAGGTTTCTAAAATAAGGAAATAATTTTTTAAAATCATGCTGGCCCAGCCCACTTGAAAATTATGATCCTCGCTAACTAACACTGATTCAATTATAGAAAATTATACAATCAAGTGCGAACCGACCAACTCATATAGCGTTACTATCATACATGAGTGTGGGTGAAGTTTCACAGTATACCCATACGTCAACTGCACATCCCTCTATCAACAACGCCAAAGTAAAATTATCCTTTCGATCCATTAGTAATGCTGCGGAGAGCAACACATAAACAACACTTGTTTTATTGTGCTTTGTGATGAAGAACTTTCGCTTCAGCTCCATCCTACGTCTCTCGTCAAGTTCTCATTGTTGTGTCTAAAGTATGATGCAATAGATAGCTCTGTCTGACTTAGAATTTGAATTGGAATAGCGTTTTACCTTGTTTTAGTGCATAAACTTCTAGACGAAGTACAAAAATTTGCATACACTATTAAACTAAAAATAGCAGTTGCATATTGCACCATCTAAATTTCACCATCATGATAAATGATGTCATTAATTTGACGGACCACTGGCAAGAGCAACGAGAGAGATTTTTTAGCTCGTCGGTTGAGTCCCAAGCTCTTGTTTGTCAGTCATAATTATAATTGAACCATGACTTTGGTCCATTCCGTCATACTGTCCTAGTTTTCCACCCCTTTCTGTCAAATTCGAATATGTGCAAAGAACGCGTTCTAGCCACTCATTGGTTTTGTCCAAGCTTGCATCATGATCTCAATAATTTGCTCATCCTACTTATCCTACACTACCCCATGGAAACTTTTGTTAGTCTGGCATTCCATGCTTTTTCCAGGCATGGAATGTGCCCCCGTGCCACCATTTCATCTTCACAATAAGTCGCTCAGGATTACATGTAGTTAAATAAACCAACAATTTCACTGCTGATTTCACGTCGGGCTTCACATTTTATCTATTTTTAATGATGATCCACTTTGATAATATTCACTACCAAAATAAAGGATGAGCAGTCATTTTTGATATCTTTAAAGTTCAAATAAGTTTTCGTTTTTCCTTTTATGAGTTTCTTTTGTTCGACTGAAATGAGATATAAATGCAGTACCTTATGTGCTTTTTGTCTAATTTGTGATGCTTGATTGATTAGTCCAATTTAAGAGCTGAATTTTACATTACTTCTAACATTACCGAAATGACCGCATAAAAATCTATAAAAGCTACATTTTTTCTTTTGCTTTCTCTAAAAACGCTTCGGTTTAAAGGACTACCGTTCCAACTTTAATGAACGGGAGATGTTCAAAGGTATTTCCTAAGGATTTGCTTGATTTCATGGCACTATCATGTTATTTTTTGCTCAATAACGGCATGCAATTTTAATGATTTTCTAATAGCTGGGCTATTGATATTCAATATTTCTGTCTCCAGTTCAGTCTACAAAGAAAGTGAACCGCCCAAGCTAAAAAAAGCACGATACTTTTTTCCTTTCAAAATATAGGGAATTGGGTAACAAAGACTGACTGGAGTGGACGAAACAAACTGGGAGTTAGTGGAGTAAACATACATACATAATAGGTACTTGAAAGAAGAAAAACAGTAGCTTGCCACGGCACCCACTTGAACCTCCTCCTTTTCCTTTGGGTAATGAAATGTTGCGTATCCACGAGAGCAGTAGTGGTGATATGTGTTTGGAGGGCAAACATTTCTCAGGTCTAAAATATCAACATCAGCATACTTCTGAGAAATACAAACATGTAAAAAATTGCCTGTAAAATGTGGCGAGTACTATAGCGGCTTAGCACGCAAGTAATAAAAAATTAGGTATCTCATCTATTAATAAGCATGACCGTGTGTATACATTTCTTTCATTAGATTTTTTCTTTCTTTATTGATATGAAAAAGCTTGAATTCATGTTCAGATTTTTCCTTTTTCCGCTTTAAGCAATTCTATAGGGTCTTCCACGACAATCTGCACATTTTCTCCCGAAAATATCTTGAAATTACAAAATCGGAAAAAATCATGCAATAGCTCATTTTAAAGCTAATTTTTGGGTTATTTGAGGATGCAAAATGCATATTATTTTTTGGGATGACCTCTTTTTGCTTCTCCATGAATATGAATCTGGTTTAATAAGTCGAATGCCTACGCTGAGTTAGCTCGTTCACGTACGAACCATACGACGGACTTGATGTCCAAAAAGACGCATTGCAACGTGAATGATTATGTACATTCATGATCGCCACACCACGGCCACCACCACCATCACCGATACCCTCTCTCCTCAACCTAGAAATTACCCTGAGGGATTATCTTCTGTAAAGAAGCTAGAAAACCGCCTCCTTGTGGTGCCTGTGCACTAAAAAGTTAAGCTAGCGATGTAGGTAGTACAAGTATACAACTAACAAAACATCTTTCGTTGCTGTTCCAGTTCAGTTCTGTTTCATATTCCATTTCGATTCGTTTGCAGCAGCACAGGAAAAAAACTGGCAAGAAAGCTGTGAGAAAAAACTGGAAATGAAGAATTCTTTTTGTGTGTGAACAAAAAAGAATCATGCACCAAATGCATAAAATTATTACATGTAATCTGCCGCCTTATGTTGTAATTTAGCTGGAGTGGTTTGACTTAGGTAGAGAAGGAGGATAATAGTAATAATAACCATGCCCATTGTTTGTTATAATAATAGTTGCTCACGTAAACTACTTCTGATACAGGTAAACCTAAGTACATAGTAAAAAACATAGTGGTTTGACTTAGGTAGAGAAGGAGGATAATAGTAATAATAACCATGCCCATTGTTTGTTATAATAATAGTTGCTCACGTAAACTACTTCTGATACAGGTAAACCTAGTTGTAAAAAACATCATCAGATCAGAAATAATATGTCTTAGGTAAAAGACGGATTCAAGCTTTTATTCCGTTTGAGTAAAGCATTAAATATTAATATCATGCTTTGTTACTGAAAAACCAACAAAAAAATCTTTAAACCTTCTTTCTTGAGCTGGTAGTGTTGAGCTGAGGACTAATGTTTTGCTACAATGAATGATAAAAGTAACAATGGGCCGACTGGACCTATTTCAAAATACAATTTAAGGAGTTTGTCGTGTCTGAAGAAGCACAGACAAAACTTTTTCTCACTTTAACAAGCTCCCTATCTCCGATCTTACAAGTAGCAGGTACAGGACTTATTTCAAAATACAATTTAAGGAGTTTGTCGTGTCTGAAGAAGCACAGACAAAACTTTTTCTCACTTTAACAAGCTCCCTATCTCCGATCTTACAAGTAGCAGGTCATCATCGTCATACATATAAAGCAATTTTCTTTCAAGCAAAAAAGATGGGAACTTCAGGTAGTCTACTCGTAATAAGCAAGGAGGGATGCGGATAATTAATAAAAATTAATGAGGCTGGCCAATGTGTTTTGATACAGGTAGGTAGACCAATCAAACTAATATTTCTACAATAATGTACAAGCATATTATCCGCAATAAAAAAAATGAAGCACCTTTAAAACTTGATTTTTTTTGGATGGGTGATGAATGACCTGTCGTACAGCGTACCTACACATTATCTAAATTTCATGTTGAAAGTATGAGGCCAGTTATATTCTGCAGTTTATTTGAAATGCCTACAACAGACAGATAGATACCCATGGAGTTTTTCTTTCTCGTCGAACTTGATACACGGAACAGAGCTTTTATTTAAGGTTAATAAGCATGTATACTTTTGATAAACAGTGTGATATTAGTTACATTGCATCTAAACGAGCAGGTAAAAAATAAACTTTGTCCGTTCTTCACATTTTCCTTTTATTCATTTTTTATCGCTAAATGTTCCAGTTTGATATTTTAGAAGCTTTACAAAAGCAAACGAGAGTAAAGTTGACACAGTCCACCGATCTTCATTTCTGCTGAGACATTCATCCTGTCTTTCATGGAAGAGCCAAGGTAGACATAAAAGACAGGTTGGCTTGGCCCTCAATTATTTATACGATTACGCATTTTCCTCTCCTAAAAAGTTCTTTTGATTCTTCTAAAAGTGATCATTGAGACAAGACTGCGACTGTTGTTCTTCTCGGCAGGTACTCTGAGCTCAAGTGAGTAAAGAGGTTTTGTAAGAATAAGATGGTCATATCAATACTATATCGTGTTGTAATGAAAGAGGTAAACTTTTTCTTAAGCATCTCTTCATTTCCAGGGAATGTTGGATGAAAAGAAACGCAACGAGAAAATAAAGTCTTAATGGAAAATACCTACTACTAATACAGAAATACTTAGTAATACCATTGCAGATGATGGCACAAGGATGATAGTTTAGGCAGTTACTTTTTTTTAGCTTGCCAGTTTTCAGATTCTATTCTTGAGTTGGAGAGTTTTATTCTTTGCACCATACTCCACGGACATTTTTTCCCACTGTGGATATCGTAGTTCATTGCTTGTTTTGCAACGCTTTAGTTAGTAAGGGCCAACTAACTATCTGCAGCTTAAAGCTTGACTCAAGCTGTACTCCTACCCAAGTACAAAAAACGAAAAGCGAAAGGAGTGAGTGAATGAGTTAACTTTATATTGCACCAAAAGTGGAGATGAGGTCTGGTCTAGTCTGACGAGGAGCAGCAAACTATTAAACCAGAGGCAAAGCTGAAGTCAAGTTTCACTAGGCAAAACCAGGAGGAAAGAAAGGAAACCTTCTCAATTCCTCTCGAGAGAGCTAGTGGAACGCAACTACGCGTCGCACCAGCGTCCAAGTAAAAAAATCGTTTTTTTTTTTAGTTTACTCTAGTGCAGATTCGTGCTAGTGGACATGTAGCAGCTTTGATAACGCGTAAGTTGTGATAAAAACGTATTGCTATCACTATTACAAAAGAAACTACAGAAAAAAATTGCAGTTATTGTATTACCAGCTTATCATAGTTTGCGTAGAAAAATTGTAGGGACTGGACTGCTACTTTCCGGGGCTATTTAAGCAAGCTATTCTACTTTTATCTGCATCTAGTACAGCTTTNTTTTTTTTAGTTTACTCTAGTGCAGATTCGTGCTAGTGGACATGTAGCAGCTTTGATAACGCGTAAGTTGTGATAAAAACGTATTGCTATCACTATTACAAAAGAAACTACAGAAAAAAATTGCAGTTATTGTATTACCAGCTTATCATAGTTTGCGTAGAAAAATTGTAGGGACAGGACTACTACTTTCCGGGGCTATTTAAGCAAGCTATTCTACTTTTATCTGCATCTAGTACAGCATTTTTACTGTTTGATGCAAAAAATTTGTTTCAGATGAGCCTTTGAAAGATGCACATTCTTTCGTTCACAATTCATTTTGTGAATCTCTGTTTTTCATCTTTCACTGTGTGTGTGGTAGTCTCATTATCACTACCGATTTGGTACGGTGTTTAACATCTTGTTGCTCATTTGATGATTGTGTGGTGGTGCATGTGCTGTTATTGTTGTTGTTGTTGCTGTTCCCTGTGACTTTGTTTCGTTGATTATTTCATGAAAAAAAATTGAAAAAAACATGAGAATCTATTCCGACTGCTGTGTGGTTGGTGAGTGATCTCAGCATTAGCTTGTGTACTTATATATGTACTTACATACGAGTAGGGGTTTTCCTTTTCGGACCACGCACATTTTTATGCCTTTTTCAGCGTTTTCAATTCTGTACTTTTCATTAAGTCGGGAGGGACAGTAAATGATTGTTGAAAAAAATGAGGATAAGGTCGAGTTCATGCTTTGATATTTTGTTTTAGAAAAAAAAACTCTGGCTCGAATTGGCAATCTAAAAGATTTGTCTGACTGTTGTTGGTAAACATTTAAAAAAATGTTCTGTGCCATACCCCGCATCATTCGTCATTAGACTTAGACAAAAGCTTTTGCACACTTTGCTGTTTCGTATTTTAATAATAAAAGAAACGAGTAAATATAAAAATGAAAGAGATAGTATCAGGAGTTAATCCTGAACTTTGCAATCATTTGTATTTACGAGTTTTTCGTTTTCCAATTTTGATCTATTCCATATTTTGTAAATCGAAATACATCAACAATTTGAAAAGTAGCCAACCAAACATGATGATAGGCCAAAAATTATCCTTCCGCTGTAAAAGGAAAACTAGTCCTGTGTATTCCTTGCATTTATCAAAGAAACCGAAAATCTTTATTTGAGAGTCTACCATGAAAGGCACAAGTTGAAAGATCCGTCAACAAGTTGTTTATGATAACTTCAGTTGTAATCACATAAAGTTTACGTTGTTCATCTGTCTATTCATTAATGAAGCCCTTTCTGAAAATACAAATTGTTACAGTATCCTCCTATACACATTTCAGTAACCGT
Organism: Seira musarum; assembly: GCA_027743895.1. Classification (NCBI taxonomy): domain Eukaryota; kingdom Metazoa; phylum Arthropoda; class Collembola; order Entomobryomorpha; family Entomobryidae; genus Seira; species Seira musarum. The sequence goes on along the minus strand of JAHZMX010001670.1, from coordinate 22,105 downwards.
TAAGCAATAAATATTTACTTCATGCGTTTTACTCTTTCCAATATACGCCGCTGCCATTTCCACTTCCGATTGCATTCTAAAAGGAAGAACTTAAGGAGAAAAAATATTTTTTACCGGGGTCTATGCTTTATGTAACTCCCTCGATCTTCAATCCATCCGGAGGTGATGAAATACTGCGGAAAATGAAATAAAAAAAGCGAAAGAAAAACAGATAAAAATGAAAATATATTGAAATCGGATATGTGTTTTGTGCACCTCCGGTCATACACTTTTTTCTGATAACTAGTTTCTTTTCCACTATCATCTTCAAAGGAAACGGAACTAAGGAATCAAATGGACAAACTTGTGTTTTTGTGTGTGCTTGCTCCCAAACTCTACATCTTTTTACGACTTGATGACGAGCAACGATATGGAGAACAGTTACAAAGTCTTCTCTCCTCCGCAATGAGATGCCTACTTTCTAAAAAAAGTTTAAAAAGGGACTTTGCCTCACAATATACTCGAAAAAGGAAACTTAAAGGAAGTGAGAAAGGGTTCCATTTCAATTTTTGTCTACTGTAGTTGTAGTAGAATAACACGACGTGTGTGACTAGCTTCTTCTTTTTGGCCCGTAATAATAATAACACTTTTGGATAAAGGCATGAACGAGAAGGAAAGAGAGAGAGAGAGAGAGAACACGACCACGACAAACGACCGACTACTTACTCGAAGAGACTGCAACTGCTGCAGTACTCTCCTTAAAAAAATTCTTTTCTTTTGAAAAGGGGTATTGTAATGCAATATTACATAACTTAAAGTACTTTTTTTCTTCACCGCGTCCTTTCCTCGTGCTCGGAGCTTTGCGGCGGGTCTTATCCCCATTTTATTATTTTTCTTGCTGGATTACTTCTTGGAATGTGATTACTTTTTTGTGACCTTTGTGGTTTTCACGTATGTAAAAAAGTTTCAACTCTGATGAAATATTTCCCTTGTATATTTATTGTTATTGTGTTGACTGCTGGCTTTTGCTGTGCTATACTACAACGTATGGTAGATAGGAAAAAGAAAAATTTATTTTTGTGTAGTCATTTAACCCTGAAAAAATTAGACTGTTCATGTCCAAGTCCAAGCAATTTTCTTTTCCAGTGTTCCATTCAATCACATGTTATGTAGTAGGCTGTGGAAGAAGGGCTTGGGAAAGTGGATATATAAACTACCATAGCATGGGTCGTGGTCTTTTTTGTGACCTTTGTGGTTTTCACGTATGTAAAAAAGTTTCAACTCTGATGAAATATTTCCCTTGTATATTTATTGTTATTGTGTTGACTGCTGGCTTTTAACGTGCTATACTACAACGTATGGTAGATAGGAGAAAGAAAAATTTATTTTTGTGTAGTCATTCAACCCTGAAAAAATTAGACTGTTCATGTCCAAGTCCAAGCAATTTTCTTTTCCAGTGTGCCATTCAATCACATGTTATGTAGTAGGATGTAGAAGAAGGGCTTGGGAAAGTGGATATATAAACTACCATAGCATGGGTCGTGGTGAGTTCGAAAGTATGCAAACTTGCAAACATGTTCAATTTTCTTGCGTCTGCACTTTAACGACTTTGCTTTTAGCTAAGCACGAACGAATCTAAACTGAGAAAAGATATAACACGTACACAATTTTAGTGCATTTTACTATGTGAGCAATTGTTTTTTTCTTGTGGTGGGCAAACTTTTATTTCCATTACATATTCTAAGCATGCCTTAATGAATTTGCTTCGGGAGGAAATTGTACAATTTATGGAAGAAGCAATTTTTTCACGTAGAAGAACTTAAAATAGAAATATACTATGCTTGAGAGGAATACACACGTTCATAAAAATGGACTTTGCCTTTTTCGGACTCTATCTCCGTAGAACGATTGCCACATCGTGCCAAATGCATGTAAATTTTTAATACGGGAATAATGACGGTCACTGGCTTCTCATCTCAGTTTATGTCCAAACTAGACACGTTTTCTTTCAGAAAACCCTTTTTAGTTGACTCAAGGCGAGCGTTTTTGGTAGCTTTTCTCTCTCTTTCTGCTCTACATTTTACTTGTTTTTAGTTTATGGGAAGAAACTTGATGATGATATAAGTACAGCGCGTCAGAGTTTTCTACATTCATAGCAGAAAATTTGAAATTGGATATGACGACAGAACACGGTCGGTAATGAATTATTTCTGCTTGTTTCACCTCCGTTTCATAAGGTAAATTGATACGTTCAGGCTATGCGGTGCAGCGTTCATTACAGTTATGAAAACAACAACAGGTAGAGAGAGCTTTTGCAGAAAGTTTCAGGCTTTTTAGAAGTTAGCCTTCCTCTTGTTTATATATACTCGTAAATATTTATCAGAAAAGTTTTGCCTCTAGGACAATACAATACGCCAAAGTGGCAGGGTAAAAACGGAAAAATAAAAATACTTGAGCACCAAAAAAGCAGCAACAGCAAGAATGATTCTCGTTGGGAGTGTAAGCTTGGATGGAAAATGAAGAAATGGCAATGCAAAAATAATGTATTTTTTCTTCCCTGAGAATAGAATGAGCATCTTTTAGAGGAAACAGGATATCAGTAAACCCCGACGGGATCTAAAATCCCTTTTGTTCTTGCTCTTTATTCGATGACAACAAAAAAACCAGAATCAGCGGAATAACGATAGTAGTAGTAGAAAGCAAGCGAAATAATAAAGAAAGAATGAGAAGTAGAACAGCATTATTTTTCCCTTTTCATATTTAAATTTGCTCAACTGGAATACTAATGTATTCTATGAGAAGCAGAATCAGCAAAACTTCAGTTTTTTTTCTCAAGTATTCTCCACAGGAGATCAGAAAAAAATGTGAAAAGAAAAAAATTCAAAATATCGTCAGGTCCAACACGATATTTTTTGCCACCTACTACTACTACCTCTTCACTCTTCTAGAGTTCGAATTTTTTCGATCCATTCTGCTTTTAGCAAAAATCATTGTGCCGAGGGAATCAAGAATGAAGTTAGAGCAAAAGAAATGGCAGGAACACTGGAAGCCACAACGGAATAAAATCTTGTAAATAAGTCAGCATTAGAGCTGAAAGCGAATAGGCAGAGAAAAATACAACTTGTTTTCCAAGCATTTTTATGACATTCAGACATTCCCAGTGTCAATAAAAATTCATCAAAAACTGGATATAAAAGAATGAACAGCACACAATTTCATTGTTTTAGAATAGACAGACTCCAATCAACAAAACATGAACTCTAAAGTGCATTTTCAAACTAGTTGAAAATTTGCTCGAGTCTATATAGCGTAATTGTTATTACTTAAAAGTATTCTTTATAAAAGTACAATTGCATTTCATGGAATTTTACATGGTGTAAAGTAAATCGTTAAAGAAAGATGCTATACATGTTAGTACACCGCTACGTAAATGGTAATTTCATTTTGACAGAATACTTCCAAAATGTTAATGTTTTTATCAAGATTTTCCTGGCTACAACTTAATTACTGCGTAAAGATATAGTAAATGTAAAATTAAGACAAGCAAGCAGTTTTATATTCCATGACCCTAATCAAAAGTCTCGGTATGGGTATGTAATTTAAAAGGAAAACTAAATGAAACTGAAAACACTATTTGAAATGGATAGGATTAGGATCAGCCCATTTTTCCTTGTTCATTTCGCACCAGGTAGGTAGGTAAAGTGCATTAAGCAATGCATGATTTTTAGACGCCTTGAATCAATAGGATAGATCAAAAGTAAGGAAAACTGCTTATTACTCGTCGACCAACCTAAATTACACCCACTTGTACACGTGAGAGAGCTTCTTTTCTTGTTCCTCTCATCTTTTTTGTTTCCTAGTGTGTAGCTGTAGCTGAAGATTGAGGATAAACAGTAATTATCTAAGGTCTTAATGAGTGGTTTCACGAAAATTACACGAAGATTGGAGACTCAACGGGAGTGGTTGTTAGATTTCTGTTTACCCGTGGCAATGCAGTATGCAATCACAGTCAGGCGTCTTCAATCGAAGCGTGTGTTGCATGATCCTTGAAATTATATAATAGTTTAAGCGAGGGTGTTGCTGGAATTTCACAAATTTGAAAAGGCTTTTCTCACAAACTTTTTGTTTTTGCATCACTCAAGTAATTCGTGTCATCTAGACCAAACCCTAATAGCGAAGCATGACAAAAAATGAACTGAGAGAACCTAACCATACCTGTGTTTTTGCCCTCTCTTTAAGGATGAGTTGGCAGCATAGAGCCTGTGCTGTGATAAAACGCTGTGAAGAATCCTGCCTTGCTTCATCTGAAATCCCTGCAGATTTCCTGGACGCCACAAGCAATTAAAAAGGATCAAAAGCACGTAACAACAACAGCGTTTTTTGCTACTTATTTTCTATCCAGCTGCGTCAGTCTACTGTCAGATATTTTCTGAAAAATGGGTTTATTATCTTTGTAATTACTGATGAGGATGCCAAATGAATCATAAATTTCATCAAGAACCGACAACATCCAATCTACATCATTTGCCAGAAATTAGAGTGCACGACTCAGGCGAATACTGCGAGGAAGAAAAAAACTGACAAAACGGATGTCGTTTCTGCGTAGAAGAAAATGGGAAGAAAGTCTGCCACGGCTTTTCTAGATGAGGGCTAGCAATTTTGTATCTTGTCATATTATTAGATTCCCATTCATCATATTTTTTGCTATGGATTTCTATACTCATATTCATTCTTTGTGCTTAATACTTGAATGTACATGTAAGCATAGTCTTAAGTGAAGTGAACAAAACCAGCATCTTCCTGTCGTCATCATTATCATTTGAAAATCTTAATGTACCGCATAATGTCGTGCAGTAACAGAAACAAATTACAGAGGATTGGCAGGATATGATGAAGTGGTGGATGGTGAAGAAGATAAAGAAAAGTTTTTGTTACTCAGTTTCTACAAGACTCATGCATAATATAGATATATGAACAGGAAAAGACAACAAAGTGCCGAAGAAATAAAATATACGAATAGTTTATTGTGAAGTGTATATCAGATAATCCAATCCAATCCGACCTGAGCTTACGTTTTATAAATTTATATTTTGAAGACAATTTTCTTTCTTCAAATTTTAATACGATACGATAAAGAAGCTGAGCTGCAATTGAAGAGATTTTTTTTAGATAATGTAAGGAAATGTGTGATTTACAAAAGTGAATGAAGTTTTCAATTTTTTTTTATAACAGATTCTTTTAAACCACACACTTGTATGATTGCTGAGGGTGCTTCCTCGCTGCGCTCATGTAACAAATGAAATAAAATATACGAATAGTTTATTGTGAAGTGTATATCAGATAATCCAATCCAATCCGACCTGAGCTTACGTTTTATAAATTTATATTTTGAAGACAACTTTCTTTCTTCAGATTTTAATACGATACGATAAAGAAGCGGAGCTGCAATTGAAGAGATTTTTTTAGATAATGTACGGAAATGTGTGATTTACAAAAGTGAATGAAGTTTTCAATTTTTTTTATAACAGATTCTTTTAAACCACACACTTGTATGATTGCTGAGGGTGCTTCCTCGCTGCGCTCATGTAACAAATTATTATTGAACTTCAACAAGCCAATTTCGTACTTTATTATTTGTTGAACAATAAAAAAGTGTTCCATAAAAACGTGAGATTCGTCAGATTGAACATGATTATCAAAGATTCAGTTTACTTCAAATTTTCCCTTAAGCAAACAAGTCACCACAACTAGAACAAGAGAATAATGCTGAATGGAGCCGGTTCGTATTTGATTTGAACGAGTGAAATTACAAGGATCAAGGAAAAGGTATAAACTAAGTTTTAAATTTTACACCCCGCAACTTTCAAAATGAATTCTGTACGTGATTCTCCTCTCGTGGCTCTATTTATCTTTTGATTTTTATCGAATAAAAAATGAGTATTTTATGACAACAAAAGTTGATGCTTAAATACTTTGCTCGAAATCAAAAAGAGAAACAAGTGTTTTGAAACACAATTCTGCGATAAGCTGAGCCACATGTCACAATAAATTTGATGAGGATAAAGATTGAAGTTCACAAACTCAGGGGAAAAAGAACTGCTTGAAACATGACAAATATTGCGATAAATTATGCTGACACGATGCGATAGGAAAACATAAATTATTAGTTGTTCTAGGACTCTTTAGGACAAATCGTGATTGGTTTATGAATTTTTCAAATGGAATGTAAACACTCAAATTTCGACTTGAAAAGGAATTAGACATTTTGTATTTTAGACTTTGCATTGTTGGTGGTGAGTCTCAAGTCCTAACTAGGTAGGCAGTTGTTGTGTTCAGTGCTTTTGAATAGATTTAAAGTGGATTTGAATTTGTAATACAAATCGAAAATGGCCACCACAACTAGTGACCAGCAACAACAACATCATCAAGAGCATCATCATCATCACCACCCCCATTACCATCATCCCCACCACCATCATCACCCACATCATCATCATCATCACCATCATCATCATCCGCAGCCCCACCACCACGGACTTGAATTTGATGAGGATAACGTGTCCCATTCTGGCGTTTCAGGTACTATTAAGATTGCATTATGGTTGATGCGATGTTATGAGAAATACAGACAATAGATTGGGCATCCTAATGATGATGAATTATTATGCGTTTCTATTTCCAGACGATGATGAATTCCCAACCAGCCCAACATTTCAATCCCACACTCACATCCCTAGAGCCGTTGAAGAGGCTCAGCGTTAAAAACAAGAAGAAAGAGTGCGCAAAGTCGAATTGCATAAATGAAAATTTGCTTGCGTTGAAGGCGCTCCTGTTCATCTTTTATGGAGGTAAGTATAATCATTTATGATGTTTTTATTACTTCAGGAATTGTAAAAAAATATTGGATAACTTTGAGAATCGTCATTGTTCATACAATGCCAAGCTGAAGCAGGTTTTATTTAGGAAACAGGATAGATTAGAATATCACAATCCTTAGTTTGCAAAAATTTTGAAGAAGCTGTTTTATTATGCATGATATGCAGATTACTCTGCAGATCTCTGAGCTCCTTAAGAATTCAAAAAGCTACCCCAAAAGTGTTGACTTATTGTTGATGGACTGTGCATGGTGACGATTCATGAAATCCTGAAAATGAATTTTAGGAGTCAGATGCTTTCCGAGTTTCGCATTATGCCTCCACTCCTCTGATATGCAATCAGTATGCAAAAAGCGTAAGCGGAGAAATGTAAAGAAAATTACGAACATAATTTATGTATTAGCTTTTATCTCAAATGATTGTCTCCACTTACTACGAACCTGCATGAAGAATGTATTTTTTTCTGATAAAATTCTCTTAGTAGGTAAATCGCTTGTGTTGTAATTTAGCAAAGTATTAGCAGTATAACATTGTTTTGCATGCATGTAGTCAAATAAATTTGCGTTTAGACACAGATATAAAATACGTGCTGATTTAGGTGTTACATACATTGAATTCGTCGTTCCTAAATTCTCTGCTTCCCTGTATTCTTTGCTTGTTTTTAGTTTCTGTTTGGATTTGGGCAAGTTCTATCCTTCCAAGATAGTGTTGAGTCAATTGAGATTTGTAAAGCGGTTCAACATCAACGCAGAAATTTCCTATTGTTTAAACACTCAAGCAAAAGTGAAGAATTCATCAAGGGAAAATTTTTTCCCTCGTTCATACTAATAATTATTGTCTGTTCTCCTCTTCCATGCTATGATAATGCTTGATACTAGGCTTACCATACAAGATTTGCTGTTACTCGTTCTCCCTCTTGGCCTTTTCTTGACTTCCAAAAAGAGATTTTTTTACTTTCTTCGCTCAGTGCTCTCGTTCTTCCTTACTTATGTATATCATTGTTTCTGTTTTGGAAGAATTCCAACATAAAATGTCGCTTTTGTTAGGTTGCTTATACTAGGATTAATTTTTTGTAAGAAATTTGTTCCTTTAGTTCATTTGAAAGCAGAAATCATAAAAAAGCGACTCTCGTCCAAAAATGTATAACTTTCTTAAAAGCGTGAGGAATCATACAAACGTTTTTTTATTGTGTGTGGATTTATAAAAATAATTCCGTTCTAGAAAAGTTTATTTTCTTATTCGCTTCCCCATTTGTTGGTTTTTATGAAATGTTGTTCCATTGTCTACCAAGAAGAGGAGGATTCAGTTTGATGATCAAAGGCAACTTTTTTATATGAAATATGTATAGTGGAAAATTTGAAATATTAAATACGAAGCTTTTGAGGCAAACTTCAAAAATGGACCTTCTGCTGCGCTTTTCTTAGTTTCTCCTATTTTCTCATTTCTTTCTTTTGTGTTGCTATTGAGTTGCGTTCTTTTATTGTAATTTATGGTTAAGCAACCGTGCAAGTAGAAAGATGAGCATCAGAGAAGGAAAATTAGACAGAGATGTATGGAAAGAATGGAAATTTATTTGCAGATGACTGACAAGAAACTAAAAAAAGTTCATTGTCAGCAAGATGACCGTGCAAATAAGCATGGAGGAATGCTTACCTCCTTGATGATGATCCACCATTCAATTCGTTAATAATATTTTCTTATGTACATTTTTATTCATCTCCCTTTAACAAACGAACAAATGAATTTATCATCGTGTACTCATTTCATATTCATGCCTCCAGAAATGTGTGCAGCGCACAGCACATGAAGTTAAAGTCATTCTTTTTGCACTGTAAACATATCATGAATTGAGAGGGCTGAATAAGAATTCGATTCAGGTATTTGCAGTAAATTAGGTACTAACTACGAAGAGTAAATGATCATGACTAGGAAAATGCCATTTGGCATGTTTGATTTTTTTCACGAGTAGTTCTTCTTTTGTTAAAGTATGAATTAGAAGACAGCGTATTGTCAATATAATGCCTGGGTTGGATGAGAAAACAGCCATAAAAAGCAGAGAAATAAGAGACATGAATACCGTGCTGACAAGCCCAACTAGCATTATTATAAATCTGTGGAGTGCCTCTAGTATAGTTTTTTAATTACTGTGCAGGGAGGATACTCTCGCTCCATTAAGATGGTGTAAGGATATATTATTTCCCTGCATCCAACAAAGGCGCAATCGTTCACCGTTTCAAACGAAGTAATTTTTAATTTCGTGTCCATTTTCTACACTCATTCGCTTGCTGTCAATATCCTGTTCCCTTTGAAGAGTTCGTTGAATTATCACTTTTATCACTCACTTGCACTTTGCAAAAGAAGCAACTTTAGTTTAAAAATGATTTTTTGATGATGACTGGACCACGACAAAAAAGTGAAACGAATTTGAGCTTGACAGCACTGTCTGTCTGCGCTGTCTCGTGGTTCAATGGAAACGAAAAAAAGTGGAAGATGAGTTGTAAAAATGATCATCCTAAAAACTGAAATTCATGATTATATATTATACACACACACGAGCACATGGATAGTGCTTTCGTATAATTTATCTATGACTATGATAATGATGTCGGTAATATGGCATAGCATGACAAGCATGGTTGCTTGCTATTGTATGTGCCAGTGAAAATTGACAATGACGAAAAGGATTTCTATTTCAAATTTAATATTGGCTTGTTATTCAAGGAGAAGATAGCAAGTTGTCGAGTCAGAAAAAGGAAGATCTGAGGTAATGACGAGATGAAAAGAGAGAGGCGAATTCCTCCACACCTGATCATTTTCAGTTCAATTCAGCCAGGTGAAAAACTCTCATTTGCACATCATACATCTTTCTTTCTACAATGGATCCTTTTTTGTCAGTATCAGTATTATCATTTCATTACTATTATTTACCCAGGGGGAAACTTACTTTGCTTCATATCGCATCTGCGAATGTTAAACTTGATGAGGAGCAGGTATCTATTCATCATTTCTAGATTGGAATTAAAGAATTTCTAGTTCTAAATATTATGAAAATGTCAGTAGTGAATATTTCACTCATTTTAACTTCCCTAAGATTGGGCCATAATAAAAATGAATTATTGATCGTGAAAATGTCGGCGACATAGGTATATGACTGTGGCATCGTTAACGTCAAATTCTGGGAAAAAAATGTAAGCCGGTTGCAAAGTTTTCATAAAGTCGAACGGAGGCGGATGAATTTTCTTGGTGATTAGGTTAGTTTGTGTAAAGTCACCTTTTTGATAATGTGCAAACTCCTAACAAAGTTTTAGCAAGTCTGATCTCCTTTTTTACTTATAATTATTTTTAGAATTCCATTGGTGAAATGCTTTTGAATCCGCTTTCGATACTTATCTGTTTCAAAGCATAAGAACTTATGTATGTATCAAAAACTTTGCCCGATCTAATGTCATAAAATAACAACTCCGGTTCTTTTCATTCTAGCATAAATGAAAGATACTAGCTTTATTCATTTTCTTTGACTGACCTCAATAACAGGCGCTATAGCATACACGTAAGTAGGCAGTTTGATATTGATTCTTTTCTCTGGGAATTCCTTTGTTACCTAATTGTTTACCTTTTCTCTACCTTTCATCAAATCTGTGTATAACTACCAAATGATATTTCATTCATTTCAACACGACATAAAAACTCATATATTCAAACTTGATGCAAACTGCCTCCCGCTTTTGAAGTGGTTGCTTTGAAGCCAAATGCAACGATAGTTGATCATCACCAGTATGGACAAAGTAAGTCTATTATAAAAAGCCTTTATTGCAGCTGTGGAAAATATTTGAAGTGAAGATTAAAGCGAAAGTAAAAATCACGTTTTTACTCATAAAAAGCGCTAGAGACAATGTCTGCTCAGTTTCCGACATAAGGCCCATATTGATTTCTCGCTCGTTTTTGGTTTAGTAGAAATCAATTTTGAACCTGGTTGAATAGTGAATAGTAAGTGTGTCTGGAAATGCTCACACGCAGTAATAAAATTCTTACGCACTCATAAAAATTCTTGTATTTCTTTTAAAAAATAATGAAAAAATCAGCAACATATTTTATGTTTTTTACAATGAAAACATGCGCAGTGCATAAATTATTACAAGCGCACGTGGAATGGAAACAATTTTTTCAAATGCTGGAACTGCGGAATAATACAGCAAAGCAAGACAGCTTTAAAATATTCTACCTCATTTGCATGTTATGCATGAATCTCATTTTACAGAAAGATAGATTACTCTTTATAATTTCACCTTAATTTGTTAACCCATGTGACTGTTATTGCCTCCACTGTCGTGAATCTTAAATCATTTTATGGGCCGCACTACATACAAACTGCAGGCGCCACAGGCTGGAAATGGTTTTAGAGTCGCATTTCAAAGCTGACATAAATGATAGCTAATGATGATGACGTTGGTGGTGGTAGTAGTGTTGCCGTTCTGTTGGGTTGAATAAGCCTCGAAGCAATGCAAATACTGAGTCTTTTTTTTATCAACAATCACTTCCTATATATGGCATTAACCACACAAGCAGAGAAACGCACTTACGAATTTGGATTCTTGTGTAAACAATGGAGGGATTGATGGAGTACACAGTAGTCGACTTTGTTTGTTCTCTGTGGTCCCATTCGTGTTTTTTGGCCATTCTACAAAAATTTCGAGGTATGCTCCAAACATTAAATGGGATTCAGCACATGTTCACCGTTTTAAAAATGGATGGATTGTTTTCAGGAAGAGAAAAACAAAATCTGTGAGCCTCGAAAGCTGCATGCCGATATCTTGTGCTTAACATTTTTCTTGAGTGAAAGCTATGTATACGTAACGCATCTCACAAATTAAGGAAGTAAAATATATGCAAACTGGGAATTTCAGAGACGCTCAAACAAAGCTGTTTAGCTTTTCCGACATGCTGGCATTCACGCTCAAAGAGTGATTCTTCAAAGTGACTGACTGTTATGTGCATTGGGGATTTTGTAAGAGAGTGTGCATAAATAAAAGCGTGCCCTTGTTTTTAAAGCAAATGCTCGGACTCTCTTCTCAGGTTTTGCGAAAAGGATTTCTCTCAATCAGATTGAAAGAGTGAAGTAGCATGTACCGAAAGATATATTGTCTAAACAAAACGCGTTAAATTAAGTTGAAGAATGCGTGCTAACTTGTGCTACACGCACGTTAATTACATTACGCCTTTATGTAGGAAAATACGCGCAGCTGGATATTTCCAAAGATAGATGGTAAACAATAATGTTTGTAATTTTCTTAAACTCAAGATTATGGCACTGGGAAGTTTGGATATATGCTAGCACCACGAATATAAATAAATTACAAAGATTTTAAAATTGAGTTGATGAATGTCCTGTTTTCAAGAATAATGCATGAGCTTCTCAAGATTTTATGTATTTTCAACTAGTTCAAGAAGACAGACATTCTAGCCCCCAATTATAAGTAATAATGTCTAGTATCCAACAGATTAAGTTGGAATACCGAACGGTAAAAAGTAAAAAGAACCCTGAGTAATACATCATTTTCGAGACAAAGGCGAGATAAATCCCTGCAGACAAAAAGTCTTATTGTTCTCCTCTGCTGTAAAACAACAATTACAAAAGTCATAAACTGTAAAATAACCTGTCCTTGTTTTCCTTTTGAAAAATAAATCGTGAAATAAGCTTCTTGAAGAGAACAAGGGAATGAAAGAGATTAAAATTAAGTATCACTGTACCGGCTCATTTTCTTAACTAGATTTCGAAACCAATCCCTTTTCATTCTCTGTCGCCGAAAATACATTACAAAAAAGTAAAAGTAAATTTACCTACTTGTTTTCCAGTGATTTTGATCATCACGGATTTTACACTAGGAGCTAGGTAAGTAAAAGGGAAACAGTGGAAAGGGAGGGAGGACAACATTTTCAACAGCTTTTTTTCATCTAATGGGATTTCAAACGACTGTACCTAATCGTTTTAATAGCCTTTTCCACTGAAAAATAAAAACGTTAACGTTGTCAGCTTTTAAGGTATGAGGATGCGTTTAAGACTCTTTAAAAGCAAAAGTAGCATAGATTCTAAACGAACATAAAGAAACTTCCCGGCTGCTGATGATATCTGGAGAATGGGGTCACCGTCTGGATTTTTTAAAGAGGAATACACATAGTAAAATACACACATTTATTTGCAATACTCTTTTTTATTTCATGCAGTGGCTCAACCAAAAAGGCTTTATTGTCTTTTTTGTCTTTTCAGTATTCTAAATAATAATAAAAAATTGTGCTGCAAAAGCAAAAAAGTATGCAATAATAAAAGGTCCTTCGGTTTTCCTCCTACAATTCGAAACCTTCAGAAAAGAAGATCAACTGGTAAAGCCTTTTCATGCAAGAGGATTTGATCGCACTTACTATTTTTACACTATTGCTCTGCATACCGCGCCTCCTGTCCAGTTTAACAATTTTATTTACGGCCTTTGTGGCTTTCAAAACGGCAATTTAAACTCGTTGTTTGAAAACAGAAACCGGACCATGTAGACTAAACCAAGGGGAGAGTTGAATGAAGATTTGCAAACTTTTTTTTCTGTGTGTCATTGTAAATTGCACTGTTTCATGGAAGAAACAGTAACTTCTTGCGAAACCCGCTTTTAAAACCTGGCGTTTCAGTTTCAGATATGCGCAAAGTTTTCAAAGAATACGTAGATGAACTAGATCAAAGAACAGGCAAGTACGTAGTATACATGATAAAAGATAAATAATAATGGGCGTTAAAATGTGTAAATCTTGGGAAGCGAAAAAATGGTAAAAAGTTCATTAATTTTTAGTGGTATAGTAGCATTACCCTTTCAAGACTTGCAAAGAATCTTTGCGCAAAATTATTAATTTACCCAGTATTTACTATATAATAAGTATTTATAGTTATAACATTCAATTTAGTATTCACGAAAAAGATCATCGAGGAAAGAATGAAAATTAGGTATGTATCATAGAACAGAACACCGTTATGAACATGATTGTTTGAAGAAAAAAAAATTATCTTGACTTTTGTTAGAATATCGTAATATTCAAACATTATCATTATTTATGGCTTTCCTGCGACATTTTCTTTCATCCGTGCAGTGCCAGGAACGTTGAACTTTCATCTGGTAAAAATATACATATTATTTTAGTTCCGATGAATCTGTTATAGCGCGTACTGAAAGAAGCTAAAATATAACAATGGACTCTCGTTTTATTATAGTGAAAAGCCTAGATTCTCTTCTCTCTTGTGGTGCTTCCTTTTTGCACGAAATGACAATCTCTTTTTCATTTTCTAAATCATTTCCCTGTGGCACATCAAATATGGAATATGCATCAATAATGTTATAAAGAATCTTAGGTTTCATTATATGGAAGCAGGAGCTCTACCGAAAAATTGTAATATGATCTTGGTAATATTTCTAGAATGAGAAATCCAACAGCATGAAAATGAATTGTTCTGCAAGTTAACACCAACGAGAGAATGAGTGTTTTTGGTACATATCTCCTTCCTTTATCAGGATGGAATGGAAAGGCAAGAGAAAAAGAATGACCGCATTGTGCTTTTTTCTATCCGTCGTAATAATAGGATGTGCACGCTCGTCGTTCCATCTTCTTTGAAGCTTGTAACGACTTCATTAATTTATTGGATGAGATGCATAAGATGGAGATTTCTCCCGTATAAGGACTTTGGTTGCAGTGGATTGCAATGCATGGTTTCCTCATGTCACTTCCTATTCTTCCCAACTTCCTCATAATGTACACTTGTAGACTTGTACGAAATGAAATAAAAAGTTCCAGCCAAAGTTTCTTCATCTCCCAATTCTAGAGGAGTTGAATCGTGTTGCTCCTGCTGACTTTGGCTTGGCATTCACACGCTCAATTCCTTCTTCAGAACTTTACTTTTAAGATGGAAAGAAGAGAAAGCTTGTTCTTTTGTGATTCTAAGTAACTTGCTTTAATACTTGTCGTCCTTTCAGCATTTTTTTCAGAGCTCTTCCTTTTAGCTAGGGATTGATCGTCTTGAGGCTGGCAGTTTGAGCCACCCTCTCCTCCAATCTTTTCTTCCGAAGAAGTAAAAGTTTTTGCTTTATTCAACTGTCTGAATAAAATGAATAGATGAATGCAATAATGAAAGTTACACTTGCCCTTTTTCTGCAATTAGCTTGTGTGTAATGTAGTGTCGTTTCCATTATCTTGACTGCAATGCTATTACTGACTAATCCACAAAATGTACTTCCACAGGATATTTCCAGGAAGTCTATGCGTGTGTCCATAACCTAAAAGTTATAGTGATGTGAGTTGATTTTGGCAGATGATATAGACTTTCCTTTTACACTGATTTGCTGGAGCACTTTGCCCACGTTTTTATGGCCAATGACATAAAAACTGTTTTTGGAGGACTTTTTGCCTTTTCACGACGCGCTTATTTGCTTCTTTTGTAAACGCATCAGAATAATTTTGCTTTCGGCAATGTTTTTATGAAAAAAAAAAGCGGAATATGATAAGCGTTGTGTTATCATCATTTTGTTAATCCTACTTGGTACTCTCAAGCAGTAGGTTACATAATACATTATTACATTTATGGTATGGAATAACACATGGAAATCTTTTATAACATACAAGTACGATTTATATTTATTATGTTTACATGGCCATTTCGTTCCAACAGAGCGAGCTTATCGATCTAAGTAGCTATACAAAACACATGAAGTTTATGGACCGGAAGAATAAAAAGTACGACAAGAAGCAATCCCGAGATTTTTCTGCTGTGCAATTGCGATTCTCTGATATTGCAATCAGTGGACCTCAACTCTTTCCCATTCAAGTTTTTCCTCGTTGCCAGAAAAAAATAAAAAGGCTCTTGAACTTATCTACTATTGTAGAATCACAAAATGCATTCATTTTTTCATGTCTCTGATAAAAGAGATTCTATTTTCTGTGCCAAAAGATACTTTCCCTCCCTCACAAGTTGCTAGACATTTCTGTAGTGGTGTCAGCCAGACTAGACTGATGCCGATAAAACGTTCGTTTGAACTCTCCGTCTGCTTCACAGGAAATTGCCTGGCTATTTGCCCGCAGGTACTTGCAATAATCAATGCAAATGCAAAACCTTCCGAACAAGCAAAGCACTAAGCCTTTAACAGCAATTCTAGTGGAGCAAGAAGCAACCTAATTGCTTTCCGTAGACAATAGATGTGATCCTGATGACTTGTCGAATTTTCCCTTTGCCATTTTCATAGATGTTCCATGAACCCATGCTCCCCTTTTTGCTTTTCCTACGTTAAATTCAATTTACAGGAATGAACTTTGTTTTGCCTTTGCAAAATCATGAAAACTCCTGCAACAGCCTAATTTCGCAGAATATTGAATCGGTCTACACTTTCCGTACCCTCTATTCCAACATTTCCAACCTCATTCTGAGAAAATATTTTTTCATTGTAGCATATTTTTGCTATCAATGTATTGTAGTCTACGTTTTTTCGATTATTATTTCTTTCTATTCATATTGTTCATGGTGGCTTTTGTCCCCTTTTCTCTCGAAGGTCCAAGTCACTACTCGAAGTCCAAGTTTTTATGACGTTGATTTGGTTATAAAACACGTTCTTGTCCAAGTCCTACCTGTAGAATTGGTTTTGTGCTTTTTAGTCTAAGTATTTTCTCTTACTCATGTAATCGAACTGGATAGTCTTTCAATAAGTGTTTTTCCGCCTTTCATTATAAAAATCGAGCACTTTCATTCTCTGATGCGTCGTGGTAGTGAGATTTGCTGTCGACGATGATGACTTTGCTTTGGTCGCTGCCAGCAGTCTACTATGAAGGAAAAGCAGAGCAAAAATTACTAACAAGCCGACGTATCATAAAAAATCAAAGTCGCCTTGTACTATTCGGTAGAGAGAATCTTCTTTGTTTTGTTCTCTTTTAATGTTACATAATAAACAAGCTATATAATCATCTTTTCGTAGAAATAAGTGAAAGGACGAAAATGGACAGGCGGAAATTCTTATTTTTCCTTTGAGATGATGCAATTAGGAAACTATGCTCTTGGCTCCTTGTAAGCAATAATAATGGTGTGGCGATGAAAATAATACTAAAATAAAATACATTCTTTCTTATTTAGTTCCACTAGAAGGAAAAAACTTTGCACCCGCATAAGTTACAAGAGTTATACGATTTCGTTTTTTCTTGCAAAAAAGGCCTCTTTGTTTTTCCTCTGCAATGAGATTGTGTATTGTACAACATGCTCGTTAATCGCAATAATGTGTTTGTTTCTTTCATTTTGCAAAACTAACCATTAAATAAAAAAGTGCCAGCAGAGTTTCCTAGCAGAATGAAAATCTTCTTTCAAAGAAACAAGGAAGTGTGTGAGTTTCAGTCTGTTTCTCTTCTGATTCCTGATGATGATAATGCGGACAAAATCTTGCACCAAAAGATATATTTTCTCATTGTCGACAAAAGAATGCATTTTTACGATGTACTGTGAAGACCGTATCACCTAATCTATCTAATTCAAGCTGGTCTTGTTTGTAATAATAAAATTTTTAGCTGAAATAATGAGCCGTGTGCAATTACTACAAAAAGAAAAAAAGACTGTGAATGGGAATGATGTGCCTCGGACTGTCGGAGTAATGGCTGAATAGAGTGTCTTTTCTGCTGCTGATGGTATCTTCTGGTGTATTGCATCTAATTTACTCCTTGGAGCGTCTTCCTCATTTTCACTAGAACTAAACTACTAACAACCAGACTCAATTGCGAGTTGTTTCATTTTCTATTGGAGCCTGTGGCGGTTTCACGTAATATTATTATTTCTTACTTACTTGTCCATCTGTCAAGGCAGCATTGTTATTATTGTTATTTCAAAAACCTTTCTACGCTAAAAAGCTGAATTTAAAGAAAACTTCACATATCGCTTTGCTTGATATTTACACAAGTGCCCACTGGTCAAGATGGATACAAATACAAAGCAAAATATTTTTCTTGAAGATTATATATTTGAGTAGTTTGCCGTGTGGGTATCATAAACTAAAGTTAATCCTCATGAAAATACCATATAGTCGTAATTTCATCTCGTCTACTTCGCACGCTCAATAAAACTCCATAATTTTCTTGTTGACTTGTTGTTTCCCTTCATCCTTTAACCACACGTCTTGATGATGTGCATAGTGTTTGGTGCACTTTTGTGCAGAAAAGTTGTAAAATACTTAACATCATCAACAAAATTCATGCGAATGATGTGATATGCAATGCTCAGTTTACACATACGAAGAATGTAAGAAATAAAAGTCTTGTGTAAAGTCAAGACAAGATGTGAGTTGATTGTCGTGAATGATGACGGCTTTAATGAAGACTGGCAAGAACAAGTGTTATATATGAGCTTGATCTCAGGAATTTAAAACAAGAATATTTTTAATGAATAGGCGCAAACTATGGAAAACATGAAAAGGGTGAGTTCAGCAATAGAACCTTTCTTTGTACTTTTCTGTTCTTTAACACTTTTCCCTTTGTTTGCAATTTCTTGCGTAACTAAAATGCAATAATGAAAAAAACGGTTTTCCCCAACGTTTTTACTAGCGTACAATGGTTATTCGTTTTTAAAACTGCTAGATATTAACTACTTCTGTCTTCATAATTTCTATTTAGCACTTACCTGATAATTTGTAAAAGGGTGCAAAATAAAATAATAAAATGGCGAACCGAAGATGAATGATATGGTATTATTTAATTAAAGTTCATAATGATCATTTTTTCAGTTAGTTTGTGTTTCCCCTTACTGAGGCAACTATCCAAAAAAAAACCCTAATAAATGTAAGAATTTTAATTACCAAATAAAGGTCCGGTGCTAAAAATAATATTTTTGGGATGCAAAAGTTTTAACTCTAAATTATTCTCACAGCATCAGGAGTTGATGGGTACGCATTGAAGCCCCTCTGCATCTTTGTAGACCTTGCTAAAATTGGATACAAATTGATGAATTATGATGAAAGGGAGAAGTGAAGTAAAAGCAGCATTTGGCTCGTAGGTAGAGTTAATGCTGCAGTAGAGTTGCTGATGCTAACTTTCTGAAATTGTTTGCCTTTTCTTTTTCATAAGCGAAATGTGTTTCCACTTCCATATTTCATTTACAATGTTCTCGAAAGCCACAAATTTTGTTTTATCCCCTCTCCAATTCTAACATCTTTGAAGCCCTCTTCGTTTTAAAAGTCGGGAAATTTTAGAAGCAAAATTGCGGATGTACTGTATAAAAGTCAGCACAAGCAAAATTTTCTTTCCGTTGGAGAACTAAAATAAAAAGTAGTCAATAAATCATCTACAGTAGAATTTGTACGTCTACCATAGCCCGCCTAGCTTTTTTTGAAATCTTCCTGCGGTGCACGCATTTGATATTATTCATAGTTTTAGTGTTCTGCAGCATAATAAGTCGAAGCTTTCTTCACTCAAGTTGGTGCATGTGGTGAATTGCGTTGTCTCTATATTGATTCCCGAAAGATCAAGGAACCCTTCTATTTTATGCCATATCACGCAAATTAGAATGGAATGAGAGGACCTCCTGCATTTTTATCCTTTACCAAGAGGGGTCAAATGGGGTTCAAGAGTATCATCAATTCAGTTTTTCTTTTAGTTTATTTTTGTTTCTCCTTAATTTGCACCTATGCTTACCACCCACGCTTTCCTTCAAGTTTTCTTTAAAAATCTATTTAAATTCTGCAAATGTGCAAATCATTCAAAAACGAAAACAACAAAGCAAACAAAAACAAGAAAGTGGGAAAAGGAATATTACCTACCAACTTGCTAAAATGGCTGTCAACATCCGTGGCCAAAGTTGCTAATCTAATCACACCTAAAAATGGATCTATTCTTACTCATTCTTTTGTTTCCCTTCTACTTTGCGCGTTCCTTTTATTTGCTAGACAAGCTTGAGAGGAGAGCCTAGATATCATAAGTAGTTAGGCGAAAGAGTAGGCAAAGTAAATAACTTTTTATGTTCATTGCACGACTCAGATTCCCTAGCATCCTCCCACTCGATCCGCAAGCAATATCTTAACTTAAGAAAATGATAAATATCAAGTCTTCTTACAAGTGTTTACTTTTTCCATTCACAACACCCAAGTCACAGTGCAACCATTCCCCTCAACATCTTGATCTCTTGGGCTCTTCTCCGAGAGTGTTCAATTATTGCCAACAGATCTGAAGAAGACTGATGCATTCTACCACATTGACTAGAGGACATGTCCTGGTACATGATGGCAATAACTGTTTTATGATGACGAATTGCAGTTTCTTTAACGTTTTCGTGACATTTCCTAGCGTAACAACATACGTTTGTTAGTGTGCTAGAAATTCGTATGAATAAAATACGGTCGAAGAAGATAAAATTGAAGAGAGACAAACGTGCGTGTGACCCGACGGCTAGAGATGATGATTCTGTCTGATGCAATTCATAATTCATGTTCCGTTTTCTTTCCTTGTTTTTTTTTCTAGGAGTTGGAGTCATCTGCACTTGGCTGAATCACACCCAACTTTCATCAAGATTCTCTGAGAAGGAAACACTCTTGATTTACGGGATCTCATCTCTCCTCTCTCTAGCCACTCCAATCATCTTTGGACTTTGTTCTGACAAGTCTGCTCAGCCGAAAAAGGCAAGTTGATCGTTCAATATCTTCTTTTCAATGAACAAAACGAAATGATATGTTGTAATATTTTGATGGAGACGCATGCCATATCACAAAACGCACACCGAAGCTTGGGTCAGACCATAAAACTGCAGACTAAGGCCAGTCCAAGAATAACTTATATGACATATCCGTCTTCCCCCAAAAGAAATGTTCAAACAGCGTAAATTATGCATTTCACGAAACAACCTTGTCTTGCAAACTTTGTTTAGCCTTAGGAGCAAAAACATTTCTCTTGAATCCAGCAAACGTACTGGAACGTGATGTTATATGGCGTTTTGCAAAAATAGTCTCTCATAAAATATTTCTTCCGCTTCGATAGAGAACGCCTAAGACTAAGACATACTAAAAGTTTTTCTGGAATATAAATAAATATAACACTTAAAATTTATTTGAGCAGTAAAATAAGGGAAATGTGGAAAATGTATGAGAATGTCATGCATTTCTTAGTGTGCGTGATTCTTGAGACGATAATCCACTGCAGAGCTGAGCTCGCGCAGAGCTCATTTTCTCAGATGATTAGATTAACCTGAACAAAATGCGGACCATGTTAAAGGTGGTAGTGGTGCAATGATGCGAGATTTCTCGCTCCATTAATATCTGTCACTTTATTCGTCGTTTGTAACCCAAACCAAGTATGAAACTGGTGACAGGTCCTGTCAAATTTTTAGAAATGAATGCCAGTTCTAAATCAGAGACGTTTGTTCTTGTAATTCACGCTTTTCTTACAATATATTTTGCTTGTATTTATTTAAAAACACTTTCTTCTTTGTTTGATAACGAAAAACTTTAGACTAAGCGATAAAAAGTGATCTCATCGCATGGACCCGTATAACCTTTCAAGATTTTTACTTTTTACTGTTTGTCAAGTTACAAATGGCGTGCTCTAAAATTTTCATCACAAAAAAGTACGATCACTTACTCTCCAATTGGTAAAATGGGAAGAGTTTGAATTATATGGTTTTTGATTGACTTCTGACAATGGCCAAATATATCATACCATCTGTTGTTCTCAAAATTGCGCATTTTAGTTGCAAAAATTAATATGCTTCAAGGATACACACTCTTTTTTACCTGATGAGTTTTTAAAGAAGAATTATAAAAGTAAAAAGGCAAGATGGGCGCGCACGTGATTTTAACCACAGAGTCTATACTGATTACCTCTTACTTACCAGGAAGGTGTCAGTTTAGTATATCGAAATCGGGGAGCTAAACCGTTGTATAGTATGTTATTTTTAACGACATTTACGATAGGAATAAGCTTATTCCCGACTAGGGACATTTAGATGCACTTATCGGCAATTTTCAAACCGCGCGCTTTAAATCACAGACAAGCAGTAGGTCAAAGCTCTTTCCTCATTGCGTTCATGCAAAATTAAGTGCTTTATAAAATGCAGTTGGAGTTGGAGTCGTAAAACACATTGCTTTGATGATTTTTAAGTTCTTTCCTTGCTTATGAATATGAGGCAGGGCCGTTTTTCGAATTGCCAGCTTAAGATGACTTTTCCAAACCAGTTCAAAATTGTAAGTTCAATTGAAATTTTAAATACATAAAAT
>JAHZMX010001669.1:0-14856 GCA_027743895.1 Seira musarum | reverse complement strand
CGGAGCCGGGGGGGGATACATCCCCCCCTGAAATCGGGAGTTTAACATTAGCAGGATAGGGAGGTCAAAATTGTTAATACATTATAAGGATAGGAATGTCCCCTCCTCGTCCCCCCCTGTTCCGCGGCGCCTGAATACTGACAATGAGCAAAATTGCAAAATTTTATAACGTTCAACATATAATTTGTGATAGCTCATTCGATATTCATTTAAGAGCTCAATAAGAATTTTTAAATATTTAACTGTCAACGGCAATTGGTTATTTAAAAAAATCATCAACCTTGTTGCATATGAAGTATACATGAGTAAAGACGTACGATGAAGTGTTATCATTATGACAAAGGGGAAATGAATATCAGACACATTCCAATTCGAATCAGCAGTATTAATTCTGATTGTGGGTACAACTCTTTGGTCTTCAACCCTTTCTCAGCTACGTCACTATCGCTGTTTTAACAGTTTCGCTTATGCTGGAATTTCTTTATGTTAATATATATTAAAATTATTTTGACTGTAGCAAAGTGAGCTGTGGTGTGAGAAAAGAATTATTTATAAATCTCATAAATGGTCATAGACGACCAATTTTATCTGCATCTACAGGTATTTCATTCATTCATAATGACATTTTGATCACTTCCTGTGTTGCCAAACCAGAACCAACGAAACCATGATAATGATGGACTGTGAAATAAATTAATTTGCATGGATACGAAAAAAAATAAATAAATTGAAATAATTTGAATTGAAATGTGCACTCATCTTCACGAATTTTTCCATCGAACAAAACCCAACTCACTGCCGAAAACTATAATCATTTTGAATAATAAATACCGACACAGATTGACTTTAATTTTCATGATTTGAACGAACATGGCAAACATGTTGCAGAACCCAAGGCACATCCCAGACTCGGTCGTGACCCAACTCTGCTCAAATAGATTAACTGCGTACAGGAATGAGCTACGCGGTCTCACAAATTCCACTTCACCCGAACCAGAACCAGAGCAAGAGCCAGAGCCAGGTCCCTCCGATGATAGACCTTATGGAGTCCCTCGGAATGAGCAAGGAGTCGTGGAAGACGTAAAAATAACCGCTTTCCACATGTGTCCGTTATATCGAGTTTTTCTGATTCTATTGCAATTGCAACTTGCAGGTATGGCCTCTGATTTTAGACAAGGTCACCGACCCACAAAGCATTTTCAATCTCTCGAAAGTGTCGGAATGGTTCCGCCACATCCTCAGGAGGAAATACGTTCAGGCAAGACTCCCGGAAGTCCTAGAAATTATTTTTCGTCGAAACCTGGATATGAAGGACGAAGAGCCGGGAGGAGGTGCGGGTGTTGCTGGAGCCGGACCAGTAAGATTCCCTCCTCTTTCCCGCTACTTCCGGTTGAGAATGAAGCTACGGCTTGTATCAAAAGTACTTACAATTTTCACTTAAAATGCATTGCTTGAGTCGAAAAAAATTAATTTAGTTCACTTCCGGTTTTCAATAGACAACGAAGAATGCAATAGAGGCTTACAAGGAATGGAGTGAAGCAGAGCACTGGAATGCGAGGGAAGAGAATCTAACTTTGTATCTGAGGCGGCCCGACAAGATCGAGAAACTTGTGAGAGAAATGGATCAGATACCAAACTTCCGGAATGATAAGTTCTTTCCTAACAGAATTGAGGTGGATGACTCATGGCTACCTCGACGGACAAATATTGAAGCGTTGATTCTTCCTGAATTTGTGAGAGAAATGGATCAGATACCAAACTTCCGGAATGATAAGTTCTTTCCTAACAGAATTGAGGTGGATGACTCATGGCTACCTCGACGGACAAATATTGAAGCGTTGATTCTTCCCGTTCTCCAACGGATCGGTCGAAGTGTGAAGCGGTTGCGCTACGAAACCGTGATGAAGAAAGGATGTGAACCACTTTACAGTTGCCTAATAGCTTGGACCACTGAAACACCGAATCTGGAGGAACTTGAAGTTACGATACCACACGATCCAAATGAAGAAGATGAAGAAGAAGAACTAGAAGACCCACGCCCATTCCCTACAATTCCAACTTTGAGAAAATACATGGACGACACCAATATCCCAAGGAATATCAGGGAAAGGATTCTCCAGGCGAATCCGACCATTAAATCCGTGACATTGGGAACCACCTCACCAGACTTGATCTTCATCTCGAACGAAGTTTGGGGGAATTTGAAAGTTGAGGAACTACGGCTTAGATGCGCCCTACCAGGAAGCCTTCTGGAGTATCGACCCCTCCAGTGGCCATTGAGAGTATTGGGGATTGATGATCTTGGGAGAGGTAGGCTCCAGACCCAGGAATTATTTGGATTCCTAAACCAATTCAAAACACTGGAACAACTCGAGTTCTTTACAGTGGTGGAGGACAACGGAGGAATGTTGGAACTCCCGAATGTACGACGCTTCACCTGGAGTCTTCATCCAAGCATGGAAAATATGGATTTCATCATTCCCCTCGAGAAACTGGAACAGCTTCATTTGTACTTTGAGGATGAGAACTGGAGGCATCCTAATTTTTTTTCTGAACAGGAAATCCAAAGGGAGCGTCAGGAGGTTCTGGAAATCTTTAAGGGATTGAGGAATGATAACTTTGAAGATACAAATGTCAAAGCAATTTTCCCAAGATTGAAAACCCTTTTAGTTAATTTTGAAGACAAGTTTGAGAGTATTGGGGATTGATGATCTTGGGAGAGGTAGGCTCCAGACCCAGGAATTATTTGGATTCCTAAACCAATTCAAAACACTGGAACAACTCGAGTTTTTTACAGTGGTGGAGGACAACGGAGGAATGTTGGAACTCCCAAATGTACGACGCTTCACCTGGAGTCTTCATCCAAGCTTGGAAAATATGGATTTCATAATTCCCCTCGAGAAACTGGAACACCTTCATGTGTACTTTGAGGATGAGATGTTGGAACAGGAAATCCAAAGGGAGCGTCAGGAGATTCTGGAAATCTTTAAGGGATTGAGGAATGATAACTTTGAAGATACAAATGTCAAAGCAATTTTCCCAAGATTGAAAACCCTTTTAGTTAATTTTGAAGACAAGTCTTTTCGTTCGTAATTCAAGTCAGAAAAATTGCACTTTTTACTACTTCCGGTGCCAGAACATAAATTTTTAAAATGCAAATCATGTCTCATTTTAGAAGAATAGAATTTTAAATAACATTTCTATTAAACTATCAATCAAGCTTACATAAAAATTACTTAAATTGAAATTAATTCACTAAAACTATCACAATCACAAATTATTTTTTCAATCGGAATTGGAATCCGAGTCGGAACCAGAACCGTAAGCTCCTAATAGTCCAAGTCCCGCTGCAGCTGGTTTTGGCTTCTCTTCAGTCGTCGTTGTAGTCGTTGAAGCTGGAGCAGGAGTAGAACCGGAAACTGAAGATGAAGAGGATGCGGTTGATTTAGGCTTCACTAAAACGAGTTTCTTCTTATTTGCACCAAGAAGACCTATACTCGCTTCCTTCTCCTTTTCTTTCGGCTTCGAGTGTAACGGCAAAGACGTTGAAGAAGTGCCTGCGTCGGTGAGTAGGTCAGTAGGCTTCGAACAAGCGAATTTCTTCACTGGAGGACCCTCGTCATCTTCACTGTCATCATCTTCAATTCTTTTGACGACCATGTCCCCATTCTTTCCAAAAATGGATCTGAAATGAAAATTGAAACGGTTAGAAAGGCCATCGATCAATTTAAAATTATTTTTTCGTAGTCCCTCCCCCTCCTCCTCCACTTACTCCACAAGTCTTATCATCCTCCTCTTCCTGTCTCCTCTGTTCATCCTCCCTCAAAGCCATAAATAAAAGTAAATTGGTAATGTCAATGTTAAAGACTACCAAAATCAATCAATTTAATTTAATCTAATTAATTATAGTTCACTTACATTCAAAACCTTTCTCTCCGACATCTTCCAACGACTTCTGCTTCTTGCTTTTGACTTTGACCGTTAAAAAAATTCCCACAGATTCAGGATCACTCACTCAGGTCAACCAAGAAAGGAAGGTTTCACTTCTAACTATATAGCATAAATTAAATTAATTTTAATTAAAATAATTATTCTTCAATTGAGTTACAGTTACAACTACAACTACAGCAGTAGGTCTTCCATTTAAAATCAAACGACTTTCTTCCGTTAAAAAATAATCCACGAAAATTGATGATAAATAAAGTAGTATACTATGCACTATAATTATAGTATTAATAATTTTAATTTCAAGATAAATTTCTTTAATTCTTTTTATTTTACTTTGGAGGAATTGAAGATGTAAAGCAAATGCAAAAAGATCAAAACAAGGAGAAAAAGAGAGTGATTTGAATTCCGCGCGCATAAAAAAAGACAGACTGGGGCGAACGCAGATAGAAGATGCTAATGCTTTGGTTTACTTTGTTTTCTTGCACAGCTTGTTTTGTTGTTGTTTGCATTTTCATTTCATGAGACTTCAAATGACTTTGGAATTCCATCATCGTCAATCGTCATTCATCATATCATCGTCCACCGAAGATATATCATCACTGCGCATGTGCTTGAGTCTTCAGTGTAATTAATTAATTATAATTATGATGAAGTGATATCCTGCAGTCGCCATGATATATTTTGAATACATTTAATTAAGTTCATTTTAAAAAATGACAAACTGTGAAAGTGAATGTGAAGGAATGTGTAAGTTTCAGTGTTCCAGTATCAACTCCCAACTGACTTTAAAATTCCATCACATTTCCCAATCCCAACCAAACCGGAACCAGACCAGACCAAATAGGTAGTTTAAGTAAAGCAAGTGGAAAGAACGAGACGGAAGTGGACTTAACGGATTCCTTTTGGAGGATGCAACAGAGGAGACCCCCACTCCTCCATGGACTACTGATCATTGTCGTCGCGTTCCTGAGCTCCTCCCTAACCTCCGTTTATGCCGCCGGTAAAGTATTTATAAATTATACAGTTAAAGCTCTCCAAGTATATAACGACACTTCTATAACGGTTTTTTTCTACAGAATTGCAATGCTGGCGTTGTCAAAATGGCTTCAAAGCCTCGAAAATCTGTGAGAAGGGTCCCCTCAAAGAGCACAAAGACACTGGATCCGGATCTCAAGGAGAAGTGACTATTGTGAAGTACACACCCCCTCCCCCAGGAAAATCCCCTCCTTCCGTCACTCCAGAGAAGGGATGCAAATCGCTGATTGAGTTCTTCACGAAGCATTCCATCGTCACTGCAGAGTGGGGAAAACGGAACATGCCGAAGTCGAAGGGACGGTCGAACGATGTTGCAAATTCGACTGGTACGATTAATTAATTAAAATTAATTTTGACTGGAATTGGGAATTTCAATTTTATTTTTTTCCAGAACGAGCTTATTGCGTTACCTTCACAGTGGTCGCATTGAACACCGGAGTGGCGGCTCAAGTTTACAGGGATTGTGTGTGGGCGGACAAGCCGGAAGATGTTGATCAAGCCTTCTCAAATATGGTGGATATTAAGGACATTGACCACAAAATGTTGGAGAAGACCCCAGGTCAAGTGAATTACTGTAAGGAACACAAGGTCGGATCGGAGAGGGGCACGAAGAGGATGAACATTTGCTTCTGTGACAAGAATAAGTGCAATGATAAGGAAGCAAAAGGAGGTTCTGGAGGAGGGGATCGTCTTCTTCCCTCTGCATTAACGGTTATGGGCGTTGGATTTCTCGCTTTCAATATCAAAATTTAATATGAATGAAATTGAAAAACTATTTTTTTTATTAAAATCAATCCTCTCAGAAAAATTATAATTTGTAGTTTTAATTATTTTTTTAGCATGTGCATCCGCCCAAATTCTGTCCACAGCTGTAGAGACAACGACACTGCATTCCTAGAAAACCCACACATCTGCCGTTACATGGCGCTCCCCTGGAACCCAATGAGGGTTGGCGTTGGCAGTAGGCTCTACATTGTTGGGTGTTGAAAGGACATCCCTGCCTGTCGCCACTGTTGTTTCCGAAAAAGAATGAGTCCGTCCCTGAATATTTTTAATTGATTAATTATTTTGTAAACGAATTCCACTTAAAAAAAATATTATTTTAATTCGCCTACCAATTATGAAGACTACAAAACCTAGAAATAAGATTGAAATGAGAATGTTTTGTTTAAGGAATGCCATGATTGTGATTGTTATGTGATTATTTATGATTTTTT
The DNA here is from genome assembly GCA_027743895.1 of Seira musarum. Classification (NCBI taxonomy): domain Eukaryota; kingdom Metazoa; phylum Arthropoda; class Collembola; order Entomobryomorpha; family Entomobryidae; genus Seira; species Seira musarum. The sequence goes on along the minus strand of JAHZMX010001669.1, from coordinate 8,656 downwards.
TAGTGAATCCTCGCCAAAGCACTACCTATTTGTAAATGACATCAAAGAAGAGTGGGTATGGGTCTGGGTGCTCAATGGAATTTTCGAGTCGATTTTCTCTGGAAAAAATTGTATTTACGCATTTGATTAAGGAAAATGAAGCTATGCCGGTTTCAATATGTCCGTCCGTCCGTCTGTGTCTCTCTTTGGGCTTAAGAAGCTTGGATAGATTGAATTCGTCAGCCATATAGGAAGCACTCCGTTTTTTAAGGATTTTTTTAAATATTGAATTTAGCTGCCCTAATTACAGTTATTCTGGATGAGTTGTGATGAATAGAATGATGGATAATACATTGTACGTGTACCAATTTCACATTGGATTTTTATGAGAACGTATCTATTCAGATGAGGAGTTCCAATTTCATATACATTCCTTCTTACGACGCGACTGTAAAATGAAAATTAATTACTAGAACTTTAGGATATAAAAAAAATTGACATGGAATAATGGAATATTCCCAAATAATTAAATGCTGAACTCGCAACTGATCAAGTAAAATTAAATTCGTTTTTAATTATTTTGGTTGTACCATTGCACTCAAAAGCGCAAGCGCAATTACTTCTAATAAGATAAGCGCAAGCGCAAAATCTTTTGAATTTCGTTTTTGATTATCCATTTCAGCTACGTCTTCATAAATAATATATCAACTATATTTTATTTTATTTCTCGTTCAATATATCCAATTCCAAGCTTACATAAAAATCCACAATTCACATTCCAGCCAACATTTTTTATCCTTCATTTCGCTTAAAAATTATAATTCATCTGGCTTGGCTTGGGCTTGACATGACAATGAAATATTATAGCACTCTTTAAAACTTAACAATTTATGTAAATATAAATTGGAACATGGTCATGAATTCATTCCACTACAATTCTACATTATACAATACTTGGGGTATGTAAATTGTAAATACAAAGTAATTTTTTTCCTTCTCCAGAAGCTCCATCCTGGAAAAATATGTAATGGAATGTCAAAATAACATTAACTATAAATTGTAAATTATTAAGTAAATTATAGTAAAAAAATTGATTGATTGATTTGGTTGGGATTGATCCTTGACATGACAGGTGTGCTTTTGCATTGATGTTTGCTTATGCCTCCTGGAATTTATTTTTTTACACAGCCTCACTCGGTCTTTGGAATTCGCTCAATACTTGGATGGGATTTTGGCGTTTTTGTGACGCACGTCGAACTATGGCACGGATTTCTTCGGGTTTCTCACGACGCACTAGAGGCTTCTTCTCTGGAGGCTTCATCTTCCAAACCACTTTACTCGCCTGGAAAAAAAATTTATTTATTAAGTGTACTTGCAACTTAAGTATACCCACATGTCTGTCCGTGTGTCCGTTTTTTAAACTTACCGCTCCAGTACCACCCGCCCTGGGGATTTTAGCACTCGCAATGTACGACGTCTTCACTGTAAGGACCACAGCGGTCATTAGATTTTTAGCTGCTTGGATTAAAGATGTAGCTGAATCCAAACCGGAAACAATCAAATCTCCACTGATATTTTGAACGTCTGCTTTAACTTTCGATGTGATATTTAATTGATGACAGTATAAAGCAATTTGGCTGAGGAAAGCGAGCAAATCATTTTTCGTTGAGCCTTCTGGACAATGTTCCGCAATTTCTCGGGCGAATTTGTCCAGTTTTGTTCCAAATTCGGAGATTTTCTTTGCTGCGTTGATAACGTCCATGGTCGTTTTTAGAGGTCCTTTGCCCCTATTAAAAATAATATAAGTCTTCGTATATCGGCAGCGCTTATGAGGAATATTGTACGACAAGTGAAGACATTTTCGTACCAAGTGAAGTCCGTCATGTCCATCATGATGACGCACATGTGCTTCGCCAACACAATGATATCATTTCCGCTATCATCCCATTTCGTAACTTCACGATCAAACTTTTGCTTTTCATTCCGGAAGCTTTCCGCATGTTGGACGATTTTCTGCCTTTCTTCTTCTGGTAATTTCTCAAAAGCTTGCTGGAATTTGAAAATAAATAAAAATTGTTCACTTTGGATATAACGGTCATTTATTGTAACGGCCACTAAAGGTCATTGACTTACTCGTCTTTGCATTCGTTCATCGGGCATATGCTGACTTCCGGTGACTCCGCTAACTGTAAAAGATAATTCAAATTATTTGTAAAGGAATTTTTAGAAAAAAATTATTTTTATTAAAAAATTACGTACTTTTGCTTCCAGTTTCCGTTTTCCCATCATCAATAATGACCTCATCTGGATCCAATTCGTCATCTTCCTAAAAGAAAATCCCAATTCCATTCCAACTTTAGTTAAGCTGGGATAGGGGCACTCTGAGATCTTTTAATTGTTTTTTAAATTAATTGAATTAGCTTACCCTTGTAACAAGCACAGCTCGTCTGATTTCCCTAACTCCATCGTATACACGACTTGAGGCGTCAATAAAATCATTTTCATCCACATCTTTCGCTGGATCGGAGGATAAAGCTTCTACAGCGATTTCCACACGGGAAACGAAGTTTGGCATCACTACAAGAAATGAGAAGAGTATCGGCATTTTAAATATGAAGTAGATAAAATCAAATCGGAATTTTGTTCGAAATTTCGGTAATGCGAAATGCGTTGTGTCATTAAGTGTGCCAGTGTATTGAGATTTCACCAAAGAACTTGAAATATTATTTTTACCTTGGTCCTTTAGCTCCTTTACAGCACCGATAACGTATTCAGTGTATGGTCCCGGTTCATATTCATTCATTTCTGAAACCACCACCTGCGCAAAAAAAACTCATTTTTTATACAACTCAAATCTTCATATAACAGCTACTTATATAAGGGACATTTAATACAAAAGAAAAAAAAATGTTCCGCAAATACTCGCATTTAAAAGTAATTACTCGAAAAGTCGAGACTTAATTAATCTATTATTAACGTAATTCCAGGACAGCGCAGAATAATTGCGACGGTGTTTGCTTGCAAAATATATTCAATTTTTTTTAAAATTAATTACCTCAGTGACTCGCCCAACTCTTCCTTGAATAGCACCCGCAGTCCGATCCAAAGTCTCTGCGTCTTGTTCCTGCACTGCAGCAATGCATTTATTCACATCTTCCAGAATGTGATTTTCTACAAGAAACAAAGCAAAACCATGAAAATTCCTATACATCATCCATCGGTATTTGTAATAGTTTAACTAAAAATTTCTCGTTTTTCCCTACCTGTCACAGCTAATAAATCATCAATAATTATGATGTCATCCACAGCTTCCGTTAAAATTTTCGTCTGATTCTCCCACGTCTTCCGGAACGTTTCCATATTGTCCTGCGCTGGCTAAATTAGAAAAAAATAATTGTCATTTTTATTGTCAATAATTGTCAAAATAATTTTTAATTAATTTTTAACTATTCATACTTTTGATTTTGGTCTAGCCGCCAATATCTTTGCTGCGTTGATGACCTGTGGACAGAGGGATTCTATTTGGGCGGCAGCGTGCCTCACCATTTTTACGCCATCCTCCTTGTCTGACATGCTACATGATAGATTGGCAACCTATCAAAATGACAAAAAAATTAATTAAAAATAATTATATTTTATGAACGGTCCTGTCCAACATTCAAACTCACTTCGACTAGCTTGCGGGCGTGTTCATTAAAAACTTGGGCGTATTGCTCAACTTCCGCCTCTTGTCCGGACTTTGCTGCTTCAATGAGGATCTGGAGTGGTGTATTAGTGTCGAGGAAGCTATTAAAATTATAATTAAAAATTATAATTAATTTTTTTAATTAAAAATTTGTAGGTTTTAATTTTTCCACCTAACCTGTCGCAGACATGATCCACCACAGCTTTGCGGAGTTGTCGCCTGAGGTCCTTCGTTTTTTTGTTCATATGCTCCGCAGCAAATTGGAGTTTTTCGTTGCCCTCCTTCTTTCCCGCCTAAAATTGAAATTAATTAATTTTCAGTAATTTATGAACGGTCCCAGATTGTGACAAAGCCAAATTCTGAATGTTCCTAGTACATTTGACATGTATTCCTGTAGCAGGTCCTGCAGGGCTTGTCGAACAGCATTACACTCAGCAATGATCCTCTCCCTCCGATCATCCCTCGTGGAAGAGGAATCCGCCATTAAAGCAGCGCCACTTATGATACTCTCCAACTGTTCCTCCAAACTAGGTCTCATCGACTTCTCATTGTAGTCCAGAGGACTCATCAAAATATTTTTATCCAAATCATTCAACGCCGCTGCCAATTCCCCTGGTCCATAATCCGAGTGTTCCTGAGCCCCCCCATGGGACTTCCCCCGGGCGATATCCGAAATAGTATTGACGGCTTCACAAACTTGTCTCAAGACAAAATCCCTATTCGCCTTCGCAGCCGCCAATTCCGGATGCCTCAGATAAACTTTGGAGGCGGTCATTAGCATTGTGGAGTGCTTCTTCAGAAGAGCCCGTGCCGCTGCGAGGTCGTCCCTGAGTTGGGGATCCCTTAACTCCAGTTGCCTCCTCGCAGCTTCGCGGAGGAGGTCGTTTGCGTTCTTCCCAAATTGTTTGAGGTTCGAGTGCGTTCTTCCCAAATTGTTTGAGGTTTGAGAGAAGTTCCTCCTGATTTGAGGCGTTCTTCAATCGCTCCAGGTCATCTTCCACGACACGGAGGCTCCGAAGGAGGAGGTGGACGTCCACCATGTCGGCGAGGATTAGGAGACGAGTGACCGCAGAGAGGAGTGCTCTTGCTGCGCGGACCATGTTACCCCGCTTTTGGGAGGAGCAGGGATCATCTGCGAATTCACGGGAGGTGGAGGTCATGACCTCGCCTGTTGTGCGGACATCTTCCACTGCGATTATCATGTCTTCTTTGATTTCAGGATTTTCGTTGGCGATGAGTCACTTCGCCTGTTGTGCGGACATCTTCCACTGCGATTATCATGTCTTCTTTGATTTCAGGATTTTCGTTGGCGATGAGCTCGCCGTTTTTTATGAAGTTTTCGGTTGCTTTTTCGACGAGTGCGACGAGAACGTGGGCACGTTTTGAACGGCCTTTTTTGCGGGAGGCGTCTGTGTTCACTAATGTTGTGACCTAGGGGGAAAATAAAATAAATTAGAGATTAACACGCCTTCCTTAATTTATCCAAATCGTTTTGGTTCACAAAAAATTTAATTTTGTTTGTCTTTTTGGTTTTGGGAAAACAACAAAAAATCTATTTTAATTTTCTTTTGTGGTTTGGCTTTCGTCTCGTGTAATTTTCGTGAAGAAAAAACAATTTTACGGTACGTGAGTCTCTGATCATCATTATCATTGGAGCTAGAGTTTAAAATCTTTTCAGAATTTTCATTTTCATTCATAACCGTCTCAAATCACAACTTAATCACAGTTGGAATTTTTTTATTCACCCAGATTCTGTTTGACATGCAGTGGTATGGATTTTATCTACTAAACAAATCTAAACGGTCACACGGTTACGAGTCACGATTCAAAATCTGGCTTGGCCGTCTGCAATTGAAACTGACTTGATTTCCAATTTGAAAGATAATCAGATGTACTCGTCCAAGATTCGCATTCTGGAAAGCAAAATACCAACACTCATCTAAAACGTTCGCTATCCAGTGGATAATGGTTTCGTTTAAATCCAATCGGACGAAGCAGTTTTTATTTTGATCCATGAAAATTTAGTGGACGAAATGGAAAGAATTGACAAAAAATTGTCTCTTGCTTATTCGTTAACAAATGTAGTTTTAGCCAATTTTGTCCACTTTAAAAGCAAAAAGTGGTGGATAAATGGACAAAACTCGAACACTGATTCTAATATTCTAATTGTAAAACTACGGATGTAATAAAATTCATTTGATTTTTGTGACATGATTTCATACTCTAATCTACTTTGTTGACTTTTAAAAATGAAACATGAGCCGAAATCAAGGTTTCAGACAGGAAACTCAAGATTAAGAGATTTCTTTTACTGCATCAAAAGGGGAAAAAATTATTTCAACGAAGTTGCACTCATCATCATAAAAAAATTGTGAGTGTAAGCGTGAATAAACATTGCATTGAATTACATAGGAAAAATGACACAAGAAACGAAACGAGTGATATCTTTTCCTGTCATCAAACATCAAACAAGAAAAATAAATAAAAATTCTGATTTTGTGGAGGTATTTTTTTCTACACTTTCCATTAAAGTTATAATGATGAGCAGAGAAATACTCTAATCTTGAATGGATTAGTAAAAAATTGTTTTGATTACATTTCTCCACAATCTATTTTATTTTTTATCATTTTTTTCCTTCTCCGAAAGTCATTAAGATTACGAGAGAAAGAAAATTATCCGGTTTTTTTTTGTTGTCATTCTTCAAAATCATGAGAAAAAGATGGGATGATTAAAGAAGAAAAAATAATTAGATAAATTATTTATATATCTCCATTTCCGGCGGAGAAAAAAATAATTTTGTTTGATCGGTTTTTTAATAAAAAATGGATTTTAAAAATGAAAAAAAAAATCCAGGGAATTTCGGTAACGGAATTTGGGAAACATGTTTGGAGAACGCAAATACAAATCAATGTTCATTATCGTTTTAAATTTTGAGCCCAGTCAGTTTAGCGGAATTTAAAAAAAAAAATGAAATGTTTCTTTGTCATCAACGTGAAAATGTAGTCTCGCCGAATTAGAAATATGAACAGATGTTGAAATTGGTTGATTCAAGTTTGTATAAACATTGCATTACACGCATTGGATAGTTTATTCCTTAACGTGTCGATGACCCTATGACCTGTTATCATTGACCCAGTATAAATTGATTTAAAATAATTTTTTTACCTTCATGACCAAAGGCTGTAATGCCATTTCCACGGAGCGCGTCCTGATTTCGATGTTCTTCGGATCCCATTTGAGGACTGGCACGTGGTGACCATTCCCCGGTGCTGTGGAAGTCTCCCCATCATTCCCCAGTGCCATTGTTGGAGCTGTTGCAGTTGCACTTTTACAATGTATATTTGTTTGGATGATTAGAATTTTAGCACTTCATGCTTATTCAATCGGAGTTGAGAAGATCACAGGTCACTGCAAAACAAAAACAATAGATTTTGGATTAAATAACGGACTTAAACTCAAACGTCAATCACTCGAGATCTATTCAGTCAGCCCTGAAGTTTCTGCATCTACCGAATTGCAATTAGCTGCCCACGTGTCACGTTCTTATTCTGGACTTTATGATTCACAAATCACGGATTTACAAAAAAAATCATTTTATTCCGTTTACAAATTGAAACGTATTCAAATCCGTTATAATAAGAATAATAGAATTTTGCACTGCGTTTACTTGGGACTGAGTACAAATCCGTTATAGTACACTTAACGATGATGACAAAAGTGTCCAAATATCTCAAATCGAAAATCTAAACTGATTTTCCGTTAAAATTCATTACCAAAAAGTCCCAATCAAACACGAACACGTTACATTTACATTAACAAAAAATCAATCTAATTCCGTTAAAAATATTTGTCCTTAATGAATTGACTACACAGCTCTTTCAAAAATACACTTCCGTTATAATTAATTAATAATAATACTGCTTTCATACGGATATGCTATCACTTATCCAGTAGAAGTAGTATTGCGAATTAGCCAAACACAACCACAATCAAAATCACAATCCAAATTAAATTCAAGCAAAACTCTGACTTTCAAGTCCGTTAAAAAAATGGAACCTATTCCACTCAACTCTTAAGTGAATCCAAATATCGTGGATTTATCGTGATTCAATATTTTTTTTTTATTCTCTCACTCCTCACGAAACATCGTTTTGACACTGACAGAACCAGCCAGCACCCACCATCCCAATCACAATCCACCACACAAACAAATCAAATCCAACAGGTATATCACATCAACATCACTTACATCCTCTCTCATGCACGTTTTTATTACTCCCTTCTCATTCTCATTCTCAATTCAATTCCTTTTCATTCTGAATCCCCTTTATCCTCATCATCAAGAGAAATGCAACAAGTTAGAAGACTGAACAGTGAAATAAGCCACGTTGCTTATGCTTTAAGCCTTACATTTTACTTCAGCAAAATAAATGCTGACTTTGCTTCTCGACTTGACTTGTTCGCTGTGGCTATGGCTCATAAAAAACATGTTTTTTTATGCGAAGGCAAATACCCTCTTCCCTGACTCGTCCTTCCTTCACTCCACAATCCACGGCTGAAACTTTAAGACCGACTGACTGTGATAAACACGTTGATTGTGAATTGTGATTATTAAAATACAGAAGAGAATACAGAATTTTTTTTTATGCAGATAGGAAGCTTGCCACATGAGATAAGTAAGAGAAAAAAACATTAATATTTTCTTTTATGTGTTTTTATCGTTCAGGTAAAAGACTTCTAGTTGTAGTCGTCTCTCTTATTCCCAAAGGAAAAAGCTCGCGAAAATATGAAAATGAAAATGTGCAAAAAATAAATACTGATGGAAAAAGAAGATGAATATTGAAAAGGATTTATTAAATTGCGAAGACATGATCTTCTTGATGTTTTGATGGAATATGAGATGAATGAGTAAGAAGCCCACCAAAAACCTTCATTTTCATTCAATTTTGTGATCTCTGGATCCGGCGCCTACATTTTAAGTAGATTTTGCG
>JAHZMX010001668.1:0-10158 GCA_027743895.1 Seira musarum | reverse complement strand
CGAGATAATTTCCAGCAATACGTGGGTCCAAACAGGCCGATAATTTTGTACTACCATCTCCGAGAGGAAGGCTTTGTTTTTCCTCTACTTCACCCTGAAAATATTCACCACGACGACCGCAACGACGTGAAGGGTGCGTTGGAACTCAAATACATGTTCATCTCCCTCTCCTTAAATGGAGGATCAACATGTCGGCTACAACAATACAGTCTGGACTCATATGATGACGAATGCCCGAATTCATATCAAAACTACACAATTTGTGGCGAGTACAATTGTACTGAATTGGATGCTCTCTATCAAAAGAAAATTGGTCTTGCACGTAACGGTAATTTGCAACAGTCATATTATGTCATCGTCAAGTCAAAGAGTCAGGAGCGGTATCGTCTGCGTAATTTTATTCGCCAGAAAATCGTTCCCCTAATGTTCATCGGAGTTCTCCTGCTAAGTCTGCGACGCTTCCAGCGTCGTCATCATCTAAGACCTTACATTGGAGAAGTTGGTGGTCCTGACTACTTTCATGATATCTACTTTGATGGCGGAACGGATCACCCAGTTGGTCTACACATTCCTTATGATCCCACAACTGAAGGGGTGCCTACTGTGAGTACTCCAGTAGATCAAAATTCTCTTGGAAAAGCTGAGGTTGGAATTGCTGTGGATAGTCCACCCTCATATAACTCCTTGTTCCCACCTACCTACTCAGAAGCAATAGCTACAATTCCAAAAAGCCCGAAAGCGTAAATCGCCTATAGGGATCATTTTCATCACACAAATTCTTGTTTTTTTTTCTGTGCGTCTAGTTATTATAGTAAAATATATTAACAATGTAAAATTGTTGTGATAAGAAAAAATATGTCCTCGTTTTGGTAGCTACTAGGTTTACAAACTATTAACTTTTAATTCTAAAATAAAATAATTACTAAAATACAGATGCATAACATTATGTACCTATATTATTATTTATACGTTAAAATTGTTAACGCAGAATAAGAGTTTTATGATTATGACGAGTTGATGTTTATGGTGACGATACTCTAAAATAGTAATAAAAATATGAACGGTGTTCTATACTCTACATCATACCTGTACCTTAAATTACCCAACTGAAAAAAATGAGACGCTTCTTTGTTGCAAGCAAGCCAGAAATATAATATAATAACTCATCGTGCTAAAAGCACGTCATTGTTGCATATCATTTTCTAAGAACATACAGTATACCTATTAAGGACAAAGAGATAGTCTAATTAGTGCGAGTAAGCATTCACATTCCCCGTACAATTCAAATACTGTATCGAATGGAGCATGAAGAACAAAAAATTGAAAAGGGTGAAATGGGGGTGGTGGTGGCAATAAATGATGGTGAGTAAGTATGAAAACATGAAAATATTTTGTTGGTTTGATGGTAGGGTAAAATTTGAGAGATAGCGTCGTGAGTCCCAAAGCATAGAGCAAACAGCTTTACACTACAAAGCGAGCAGAAAAATTATTTGTCAAGTCCTAGACTCAATTCATGGAATTTTTTTCTGGCGACGACAAGCAAGGGGGATGAATTATGGATTGGATGTAGGAGCAATGTAATGCGAGCGGAGAGATTCTGAACTATATAGTTCATTTCTTCTTCTTCTTCGTCGTCGTCGTCGACTTCTTCCTACCAACCAGTGAATTCGGCTTTTGATTTTATTAACGTGAATTTAATATCAATACCTCGAAGCTATAGTAGCTCTAGTTCTCGCTCATTTCGTTGTACCAGTCATTGGATTGTACATCAGAGAGTCGGATGGAATAATGGTATTAAATATCTTCTGTTCGTCAACGCGAAGAGCCATTTTCAATTCAACCAATATAGCATCAACGAAGCTAAGCGAGGCGACAAAAAAAATTATGTATGTACAAGAAACGTGATGTAGCACAAAATGTAGTGTGTGTTATTATGTACCTTTGATTTTCGTTGTTTTAAGTTCCCTCGTCGAAGCAAGCAAGAAGGGGAAGAAAGGAAGCTTATTATTGCAAGTTTGTAGTACTACCAAAAAAGCAATTCCTGGATGGATGGACAGATTAGTTCATTTACAAAAGTATTGCCTATTGATGAGAATGTATTTAGCTTAGAACTTTTGAGCATATTAAAACATGCAAGGCACAAAGTATTAAAGTCGACTCATTTTTTTTTTGCTCTTACCCTCTCTTGCTTTGCTTCGCTGCTTATTCATTTGCTTCTCTTCTTCTTCTCTCTTTTCGTCTCCGACCAAAAGGCTTTTGCCCAAAAAAGTGATAATGCCATCAGTTCTATGTATTTAAGTAGGTAGTGAGTATGCATAAAATAGAAAAACATGTTCACGTCTTTTTCAATTCCCAATAATAAGTTTGCATTGAAATAAAGTTAAATTCTTGCTATTCCTATGATGATGCTACATTATTAGAATATAACATGAAGCACCACCTAAAATAAAAGTAGTTGATGTTTGTTTGTTATTTTTTTATTTCATTTTGCTCTTCTCTCTCTCTCTTTTCCACGGCCATTTATTTGGCGACTATTATTATGTACATCTACCAAAAAGTTTGAAGCAGGCAGGAGTCATAAAATACCTAGAATTACATCTAATACAAAAATGGATTATTTCTTCTGATCTAAAACTGATGAAGGTAGTTCAAATAAGGGAAAAAGAGGAGAGCCGNAATAATAAGTTTGCATTGAAATAAAGTTAAATTCTTGCTATTCCTATGATGATGCTACATTATTAGAATATAACATGAAGCACCACCTAAAATAAAAGTAGTTGATGTTTGTTTGTTATTTTTTTATTTCATTTTGCTCTTCTCTCTCTCTCTTTTCCACGGCCATTTATTTGGCGACTATTATTATGTACATCTACCAAAAAGTTTGAAGCAGGCAGGAGTCATAAAATACCTAGAATTACATCTAATACAAAAATGGATTATTTCTTCTGATCTAAAACTGATGAAGGTAGTTCAAATAAGGGAAAAAGAGGAGAGTCTTCGTCGTATAAGTACTTACGCTACATCTTCTACTTATGATGGCATTGCTGCTTACAGCAGCCCTATAAAGTATTCTACTACTTCGACTAAACTTTCCAATTCCAATAAATCCATCCAATCCCTAAAATAATACTTTTAATATGCCCTAGTAAATGNTCTCTCTCTCTTTTCCACGGCCATTTATTTGGCGACTATTATTATGTACATCTACCAAAAAGTTTGAAGCAGGCAGGAGTCATAAAATACCTAGAATTACATCTAATACAAAAATGGATTATTTCTTCTGATCTAAAACTGATGAAGGTAGTTCAAATAAGGGAAAAAGAGGAGAGCCGTCGTCGTATAAGTACTTACGCTACATCTTCTACTCATGATGGCATTGCTGCTTACAGCAGCCCTATAAAATATTCTACTACTTCGACTAAACTTTCCAATTCCAATAAATCCATCCAATCCCTAAAATAATACTTTTAATATGCCCTAGTAAATGTGTGCGCGCATGCATATATGAATGTAGTATGTCTACGTACGTGATGGCGTAATCCTTGCAAAGATTTTTTTTCATATAATGTCAATTACACATTTTATATGGATGACTCTTAAGCTAAAATCAATTCAAAGTATTACTAATTCAGCGAAAGTAGGAACTAGCAAGAGAGGTAGTATTAATACTACCGAACATTCAAAAAAAAAACGAAGAAGAAGAGGAGGAGGAGGAGGGGAAGTGGTACGAAGGTATTAGGTATTTTATTAAAACTCGACTCGACTCTCTATCTTTTGAGCGTCATTCATTATTATGCACTTGTTTCAGGTGAATAGCTCCTAAAACTTTTGTTCTTTTTTCTGCTAAGTCTGGTCTCGCTCGCGTCTCTTTTCCAAAAAGAAAATTCCAATTCCTGTTTGTAGTATTACCGATAGCTCTTCTCTCTTCTTCTTTCTTATGCTCTTTACTTTAGGAAAAACATAACATAATATCATCATGATCATCATCACCAGCATCAATAGTTTTTGGGTTTGAAGAGGAGAGCCCTCAACTCGACTTGTTTAATGCATCAATTCATTTGATTTCAGAGATACCGACGACCGAACAAATACCTCAGGATAGCTCAACTCATATAGCGCAGGAAAGACTGATGTTTAGGACTATTTGATCATGTTCACTTGATGATGGTGATGATGATGCTGTTTTCGTTCCGTTCAACTTTTCAATTCAATTGAATATAGCGATAGCACAGCTCATGGCAAATGGCAGGCAAATGTAAAAGACAGAAGAGGGGTACACATCAAAATCGAATATTATGTACATATGAAAAATGTAATAATTTTTGGCTTTTTGTTGCTAGTCCATTCCTTCATGTATTATTATAGAGCACGTCGGGGCCAGGCAGGAACAATTTTTTTGTCTGTCGTTTCTTCGCTCCTTATTTGGTAAACTACATTGTATTATATTATAGCAACAGCAATAGCACTACTACTTCGAGACTACTTACTGCCATTATTGCAAACATATTTGAATATATGTAGTTTTTTTCTCATTGTTGGGAGTATTATTCATCCCTGAAAAACGCTATCGTATCCCTCCCCCACGCATCAAAATCGTTTTTTGTTTTTTTCTTGCTATTCCCTGTGCTATCAATAATTATTCCTTCCTATGAATCATTTTCATTGTTAAGTAATAAGAAAAAAAGGGTAGAACTAGAACTTGTCATCCGACCGAGTTAGGTACTGATTCGTCATCATTTTTTTTCGGAGAAGTAGTCTTTCAAAGGAAGAAATTATTTTTTTTTTTGTGAAATCAAATGAACGTTTGCAAAGCAGAGTCAATGTGGAATTTACCATGAACAGTTTGTATTTATGCTTCATCGCTATCACTCACTAATTTTTTAAAACAAATTGATGTGCGGGTAGTTCAATTCAAAAAGCACAGTGCACGGCTATAGCAAAACAAGTGCATTGTTTTGAAGAGTGTGCATTAATCATCCACTCAACTTTTAACTTTTTGTGAAAACACGTCAGTCTAAGGGAAGAATGCGGATATTTTGCTAGTTTGAAGTGCAAGTGAATTTTCGTTAACTTGACAAAACTATTTTTTGTACAATTGGAGTGGAATTTTAATTAAGTTTATTTGGAGAGACCGTTATTTAATAAAACCGCCAAGATTGCTTCGAAGGAGATTACATCATTTAAAGAACTTTTCATGAAGTTCAACATGGAGCGTCGACAAAAATACCTGGAGGAGATTTTAAGGCGTCAGCAACGTCAAATTTTTAAGATATCGAAAGAACTCGAACTTCACAGAGAATTTCTTAATTTGCAGTTTGGTAAGTTGGGACGTTTAGATTAATGTTGCTTCATGTTAGTTGATGTTTTTAAGTAAAATGTTTTGGAATTTTATTTACAAAATAAAATTGCTTTTGTGAATTAGAATCATTTATGGACTTCCTCCTTCAACATGGAGGCCAGATTATCCAATTCTCAGGAAAAAACGGACAAGATGAGACCGGTATGTTCTTCCCAATGAAGAAGGACAAGAATGGAGGTGCCAACGGAAACGCGAATGGCGAAGAAGGTGAAGGCAATGATGGCAATAACGAAGAAAATATCAAAAATGAAGACCAGACTAATGGGGATAAAGATAACCATCAGACAGTGGAAGAGGATGATGAACTTGATCCCTTACCACCGCCTCAGGCAATATTGGGATCGCCTTCTGGTGAAGGCGATGAGACTTCAGATGGAAATTATCAAAGACAAAACGGATCTCATGAGTCAGATCGTGGACAGAATAGTAGAAGGTCCTCTCAGAACGTTGTTTCCTCCTCAGATGCTCAAAATGGAGATGGAGAGTATGATGAGGTAGACTCCTCTGCAGAATATGATACAAATGCAAACCCGGAAGAGATGAAATGTAAGACTGAAAATGAATAATATACTAAATTAATTTAACTACTTTAAGTAAATGTATATCCAATATTTACTTTGCTAATAAATGAATCATATCATCTTGTTTGTTTAGATGACATGAACCACTTCATGTTTTCTCATTTCCTGGACGGAGGAGCAGAGGAAGATCAGGATGGTATGGATGACTCTTACAATGACGACGACATGACTGGCTATGAAGGTAAATAATATAATAAATTAAGATCAAAACTATTGGTCAAGGAGATTATGTAATTAATGAATCAGAAGTTAATTTGAAATATTTGTGAAACTTAAAGGTGAGGATGATATGGGAATGGTTGAAACCTCCCGACCCATGATGACCGCTAGACAATCCGCATGGTCCAACAATGGAACTGCCCGGAGCAGCGCGAGCACTTCATCTTCGCATATGTCAAGAATGACTGGGAATCCGGGTGGCAATAACTTACCAATACCACCAGCAAACTTCCCACATAACGAACGAACATATGAATACTCATGCAAAGTCGTGTGCTCAAGCAACAGCGACTCAAAAGGGCAAAACTACAGTATTCCAAATGAAATGTTCCCATTGTCAGAAAATGTTTACCCACAAGAAGAATTTGGATCTCCACATGGAAAAATTCCATCCTGAAGTTTTGAATTTGTCTACGAAAGCAGCGTCTTCATCTTCGTCCCCATCGTCGTCCAACTATCAGAACGGTTCTACATCACTAATTGACGCCGAATTCGCAGCAGCTGCTCGGGCTGCAGCTGAAAATGCCGCTATACTCCAGATTTTGAAGACTGCTACCGCATCGGCACAGCAAGTTACCAGCCATTCAAACTCAAACAAAAGTCACGGTTCTGTTTCTCCCCCCATAAATCATAATAGCAACAGCAACAGTAGTATGTCGGGTAGTGATGACCGTAACAATCGATTCGCCTGCAGTTACTGTCCAAAAAGATTCCCCGTTAAGGGTACACTCGAACGTCACTTGAGAGTCCACACAGGAGAAAAGCCGTTTTTGTGCGGTAAGCAAATCAGTCATTCATATTTAAAGCATCTAACGAAATAAGCAGGTGTTCCTAGACGTGGTCTCTGACCTGACGACCCTCTATCTTATTCTGAAAACTTATATAATCCATGCTACCACATGTAGATGTCTGTCTTAATCTGTTTCAACACTTTTTCTTCGGCTAATTCAAAACTATGCCATTTTGCTAATTTTCTCTGTACACATACGAAAATTTATGAACCGTTAGATGCTTATACTGACGTACATACTTACTTCGTATAAAGATCTTGTAAAATTCTATTAATAATGTTTACAAGTATGTATATATATTATATAAAAAGCTATTATATTATTATTATTATTATTATACTTTAGAAATCTATCTTATTCTTTAAGTTTACTCAAACTAATTTCTTATTTCAATTAGGTCTGTGTGGAAAAGCTTTCACGCAAAAGGGGTCTGTAAAACTTCATTTAGAGCGTGTTCACCGGCAATCCATGTGAATAAAAAGACGGATTCGGGAAATTGTATACTCCGAGAAGACTGTGTGAGCCATGCAAAAAAAAAGTGTTTTCAATGTATCGAAATAAAGTTAAGCAATATTCATTCAGGAAAGTTTTGTCATATGTATTTACAATTTTAGACAGAAATGAAAAGACTTTGTTTGTAAGAAGAATCTCTTGAATTATATCTACCTTTACAAGCGGAGGGTCAAACCAATTATTCAGGATGAAGATAAGTCTGCGCGTTGGTTAATCCCAATTATATCAATGGTCATAATTTGAAAAGGTTGCCAAATATTTCTCCCAAACTGTTCTGTAAAATTTAGCTTAGAGGTTAGGTTACGTATAGGCAACTAAAATCTAATTAACGTAAGCATTGTAGTATATAAAATACAAAATACCCTTCGGTGAAGTGTACGAAACTAAATAGAGTGAGGTTTAGTGTATAGTGTAATGTAGTGTTACGAGACTAACTGTTACGTGAAGTTCTAGCTAAATCATGTATTTATGAGATTACCAGACGAAACAAATATTTCGTTTTCCTTCGATTTAAAGCAAATATTGTTATTATTCCAAATGGATGAAACTGTTTTAAAGTACATTTACAAGAAATTTTAAGTTATTTAAATGTAATACATGCAGCTTCCATTTTCACTTCGTTCGTTTAAGGTTTGTTCCAGTTTTTTATGTACGATCCATCATCAAGAGCGTTTTTGTTTTAAAAGACATTCCCCAACTGGAAGAATTTAAAAAATGCAAGTGTGTAATGAATAAATTCCACAAAGGATGCAGTTGGCCTAAAACAAGACTAAAAATCGCATTATGCTTTTGGCAAACCTTTTGTAAGAAACGAGCATTCGGAAGATATGCATTGATATCGGTGACTTGAAAATAAATACTTAACTACCGAACAAATTAAAAGGTCATAAACTCAGCGCGGCAAATAGACATAACCATGAGATTACAAAATAGCAACTATAATCGAGAGAAGACAACCTAAGTGTATTTAAAGCGTCGTCTTTAAAGTTTCCTTAAAAATTGTGAAATGCGCGTCGCAAATTTTAATGTGAATCTGTAGCAAGTAGTAAAATTATCCATGCAACTCTAATACAGGAATCAAGTCTTATCATGGCATTTATAACCTTAAGTACAAGGATGGACTTAGTGTTGCAATTTTTATAGGGGTAGGTATTTGTACAAAAAAAGCAGAGAGATGGGATGATTATACATACACATCTCTAGAGGATCGTGTAGATCGTTGGAAACCTTGTTTCGCAGATATGAAAAGTATTTTTAGAATCCATAGTTTAAAAACGAGGCAAAAAATTTAAACGAATAAATAAAGAGGTGTACAGATGTGTATAAAACCAAGAGGCCATCTTTTTTGCATTTATGAATTTAGTAACAATATTCTTTAGTAATTTATCCTAATGTTGTACTACTAATCCATAATCCTGCTGTTGCATAACATGTAGTTACCACTGTAAGTTCACTTCATCCTACTACCTACTTACTTTTACCCCAAAGCTAATAACGTAAAGCAAATTAATGTTTTTAAATTTGCAGTTTAAGTTATCGTGAGTCGATAATCGTTTGTATAATCAATAACGTTGTTAATATGGATTACTGTAAATATAACTCGAAAAGTATTAATATCAGGTTGCGAATTTCAAATAAGACGAAAAGATGAGATTTCCTTTTATTAACACACGATGCAATAACTGATAAAAGAGAGTAGCTGGCAACTTTTTTGAACCGAGGGCAGCTAGCAATTTTACTACAGCTAATATTCTAACTAAATAGTACGTATGAACTAAAATTAAGCAAAAAATATTATGATAAATACGCTTTTGTACAGTCACACGTCACTCATGATTCTTTTTTACTTACCATTTACTTACATAATTTTTCTCAATAGTGTTAGTATAATCATCTTTATTGTTTAGTAGTTCTTCGATTTGTTTTTATTCTCATTTGAAGTAATTGTGTACTCTGTAAAATATGGTAACTCATCCGTTGTTACTCTTACTTATCATGTTGGAAAATTCGTTGTTTTCTAGAGATTTATCTTTTTCTTGTGATACGATAATAACATATAATGTAGTGAAATAAAACTGAAAATAACTTTTGTGAAAATCAAAGTTTTTATTATTTTATTACATGCATGCTTACATGAGTCACGTTTTGCTACTAAACTAAACAGTATTCGGCAAAATGCACTGGAATTCGCTGGATTGGGCGTGGTCGTTTGCTGAAGTTAAAACAATAAGTTTGATCATTATCATCATCGCATCAAATCGTAATTTGCCATTTCCTAAAATTTGCCATTCGAATAAAACTTGGCGCTCTGCTTTTTTCATGCATGATTGAGTTTTTCCATTGGTGCAGTATGCGTGTTCAAATTACAAGGAATTATAATCCTGATGATTAGTTTCATTCGATTCGTATGAGCCAGGTCAAACGTGCTTGCCATACATCAGCATTCAGCACCTAAAGCCTTTTTGGATGAACGAAACTATGTACTACGTACAAATTTTTTGATTCCTTTAATAAATCTGCGATCTGCGCCTGAAAAAGCACAAGAATTGGTGTGTAAAAATAGGAGAAAGGGAAATTGCCATTTTTAAAAAGAGGTACTGAACTGCTCATTATTTTACCCACATCGTGCACCATCATCATCCTCGATTCGCTATTTCAAAAAAATTGCTCTTTTAAAAAGCAAAAGGGATCAGTA
>JAHZMX010001666.1:0-16615 GCA_027743895.1 Seira musarum | reverse complement strand
CATGACTATATCGGGCTATTTGCTGCCATTCTTGTACCATCTTGAACTCTTGCGACAACCGTGCATGCCCATGCATCCTTTCTATTACATTAACGACCAATGTCAAGGATTGCCACTGGGTAGTGCACGAAAACCATCGTGGACAAGACATGAGATCCTTACAAAACTTGGAATATGCGCTCTATCCTACTTTAATTGGACCTTTATGAAGGGAACATTCTGGTGATTTACGCTAATTACAATTACAATTACAACAGCTTTCATTACAATATGGGACTAATGGTTAAGTGTCACTGCTTGCGCTCATACATTCTCCTGTTTCGCAAGTAAGTTTTCAATTTCAAAAACTTCATAACATGACATGATGCTGTAATATTATAACTCGGATTTAATTCCGTTTCAGGAAAATCATGAAAGCATGGGCAGTCACAAAAGAAACTCAATCAAACTGCCATATTTACAGAGTATAAATATATATATATATATTTATTTAGCTATATTTATTGAAAATAGATGATTCGAAATATTCTAAGATGATACACTATATATGTATTTAAGTTCATCTAGATACAATTAAAGTTGGCGAACAATGATTTATAATGTTTTAAAATTTTAAACTGTAATTTTATTTATACCAAAATCATATGCTAAACATGCAGCAAAATTATCTTGCGTATTCTTACAGACGATCTAGTTAGTTCATAATATTAAATCTATCAAGGAACAAACAAGCATCAGTTGTTCTTTTAGACAAGGAATCAACTAATTCTATCATTGCTTCACTATTTAGCCGTCGAATACTCCAAAAATGAAAGCAAATTGGCCGTAAAGCCGCGATCTCTTTCTGTCTTCTTTTGGTCCGATTTCCCTTCCATATTTCGGTATCTCCAATTCTTCAGCATATTACAACTCATGTCGTCCTGCCTGACTACGAACGGAAATGCGAAACAAATTGCAAATGTGAATCCTGCAAGGAACGTCACAAGAATGAATACTACTGTCGTTGGTAGTTGATCACTTGCGTCGAGAGTAATTGTGACAGTTAGTAAGCACCCAAAGTAAAACCACAGTGATAACACAGCATAGAAGGTCATCTAGCCCATTTCTCTTTATGGAACAAAGAACACTAAATGCTTTGTATAACTTAATTGCTAATGGCAAAGACCCTGAATTTTTTTCGATATTAATCAAAATTTCCAATGTTCCACAAATCACCATATAAAGCACACAGCGAAAAAAAAATGTCAAAGGAAAAAATAGAAAAGAATGGTAAGTGATTACAAGCGTCACACGCCGTTTGCTGGTTTCCGAAATAAATTTTTGAGAATCATTATCCCATTCTACAAAAAACTGAAAATTAGGACAAGGAACTTTCCCAGAAATATAGTTTCTAATGCTAAATGAGTACGAAATGAGAGCTATACCTAAATTCATTTTGTTTTCAAAATTAAGTTTTCCAAATGTATTTTATTGATGTCTGTCCGCTAAAAATATTTTCTTTTTCTGTAAGTCTTCGTTTGGCAGAAAGACACTTTGAGCATTTTCATTTCATTGTTTCAATTTATTTATAATTGAGTTTTTAACGAAAAAGTTTAAATTGAATTTCAACTATTTGAACTACATAAACGGAAGGAGATATAAGTATAGTCAGCAAAAAGTAATTGCATAAAATCGTAGGTTGTTTATTTTACATGTTTAAGAATTTAAACTTAATTTAACGCTGCGCCGCATTTGAAATACGAAATGCATTGCTTGGAACGCGTCTTTTTGGTTTTGGGACTGATGAATTCAAAACCGGAGGTAAGCTCAAGTCTAAATTCATTTTAGCTGTCAATTTATAATTCGTAAAAATATTTTTGAAAGGAGCATTTCATCGCTCTCAGCTTGTTGAACGAACCACGTTTCTTCCGTTTGATTTAAGCAAAAAATAATTCTCAAAAAAGTGTCAAACTTCAATTTTGATTCAAATTTAGTTTAATTTTCTCATGGCATTGTTGATAATTTTCTCCTTAGTTTAATGATGCGAATTATTCATTTCAGCAACTAAATACTCATAAGTTTGAATCCTCTAAAAATCAAACATAAATCCATTGTTCTTCTAAATAGGGAGTCCATATAGGTAAATCCATATGAATATATGCATGATGTACGAAAAAAAAACACCCGTAACAAGAACTTCGTCATTTCATGATAATATTTTCATTACAAGTTTTAAATTATTGAGCACTTTTATATACAAATGGCAAACAGCAAAAATATATGACACTTCCAAAACTGTTATATGAGGTTTTTTTTGTTATTTTCTCTATTTACAAAAATATAATTATAACTACATAGCAAACATTTTATTGTTCTTCAATTTCCGTTCTTAATGGTTCATGTAAAAATGGTGTATGAACTTCGTAAGGTTCCCCATACTCCATAACGAAAGCCAACCCCAATTTTAGAAATTCTTGAATATATTCATAGTTCAAAGTATCGTAAATATCCTTAACAGAATGTGTATAAGGATTTGAGCTAACTTCGTGTGCAATAACCGCCGGAAATCCAGTTGCGGACCACGCCATAAAATCAGAAGAACAAGTGGGACAACCATTGTCGATCTTCCACAGTTGCATTGCAATATTCATTAATTAGGAGTCTTAAAAACTGGGTTAGTTCTGGATTCACATCTTTCGTTAGAATCCCAATTTTAAAGGGGTCTGAATTACTCTTACGTATATAACCGATCAGTCCCAGGTTAAGCATTCCAACCACGTTAACACTCATCTTCTTATACTCAGCGGCGATGTAGTAAGCACCTCTTGATCCTTCCTTGGAAGCGGCGTAAAAGTGGAATTCGATTGTTCTCCGTGGAAACATTTTTCTGTTATTGATGGTGTTAATTATCGCAATCAATGTGCATAAACCACTAGCATCGTCAGCTCCTGGAGTTTGGCAGGATGAGCCGTTTTTCATGCAGTCTTTTGTTAAGGAATCAAGATGAGTTCCCAGAACAATTACTTCAGAGCTGAGAGATTTATCAGCTCCGAGAATTCTTAAAATGACGGAGCGTTGAGAGCCATTCTCGTGTTCCACTTCGAACACTGCTGTACAGTCTGTCGTATACTGCTCAAGCCACTTTTTTATCAGATTGACCACAGCAGTGCTTGTGTCCTTTCCCTCGAAACTGGTGGGAAATCGCGAGGTTACTTGATCACCTAGATCCTTTATGCATTCCTCAATGCTGAAACGTGTCTCATATAAGAACAACTTTTTCAGAAACATTTCCGTTTCTCTCCGATACCGAATTTTGGTAGGAATTGGGTACTTTTGAGACGAAGAAGGGGATGAAGATTTAGGATTTTGAGATTGTTGCGTTTGAGGTGACGAAGACGAATTTAGCTGTGTCTGAGACGGAGAAGAAGGATGCGGTGTTTCAGTTATACCCTCGATTGCAGTAGGATCTGAAGAAATGTCGATAAACACTCTATTTTCCACCTCCATATCAGTCAATTCCTCTTCGTCCTTCAAAACGGGATCAGAGTCAAGATCGATGAGCACTAAATGCTTCCCTCTTGGAAATCGGGTGCGTCGAGGTGTTCTTTGGTGACGACCAGTGTGAGGAGAGTTTCTCTTTTGAACCTTCTTTTGTTTTTCCTGTTGGTCATGTTTGTTTCCCAAACCATGGTTCCAGTACGAGATTCCTGAACAATTTTTCCAATTCTCTGTTCACCTCTCCATATTCCACGATGTATGCAACGCCCAACTTTGTAAATTCCATAATTAAGTCAATGTTCAAAGTATCGTATGTATCATTTGCTGTGTGTGCTTGAGGTGTTAATTCGTACTCATGGGGAAATACTGCAGGGAAGCCAGCCTTGATCCAAGGGACAAAGTCTGATATGCAATTCGGACACGTCATTGGTTTTTCCTCGATGGGAATGGTGAGATATGTTTGGACTAAGAGCTTGATGAAAGCGTTTAACTGTGGAGTAATGTTCTGTGAAGCTAGAGCAATCTTGAAATTTGCTTCACTTTTGGCGTATCCAACCATATCAAAATTCATCATTCCGACGACTTTTCGTTTCTCTTTCAAATATAGGTCAGCCATTTTGGCGGATCCCAAGAGTCCGTGTTCAGCACCAGCGTAGAAATGAAATTCAATTGTTCTTTTGGGCCTGAAATCGGCAGCAATAAAAGCGTTTAGACACTCTATAAGGGCTGATACACCGCTCATGTTATCGTCTGCGCCTTGTGCCTCCTTCGTTATGCAGTGCACTGTTAAGCACCCCGAAGTTCGAGGATTGGAGATGCTGTCTAAAATGTTCCAAGAATAAAAGAAAAAATGTTAATATCGGCTTATTTTTTGGTAAATACCAAAATTGTTGTTCTGATTTAGTATTCAGTATACACTATACTTACCTGTATGTGCGCCCAAAATGATTATCTCTTCCTTCAACTTATCGTCCGAACCATCAATGGATAAGATAACGTTCCCCTGGGGGTATTGATGATGTTTGCCTCTTGAAAAGGTGATTAGGTTGAGCCGGTACAGCCCTTGATATTTATCAACTATCCATCGAAGTTTATCGCGGTGCAAGAATTTCGAATAGTCCTGACCATTAAAGTTGAAGAAAGCCAGACGGTTAGGGTAATGAGTTCCTTCGTCAATATTTTTCTGGATTCTTGACATACTCAGAAAATGAATTAGTTTTTGAACGTCATCCTTAAAACGAATTGTTGTTGGTATAGGCCAAGCTGAAACAAAGATTAAACTTATGGATAACTTTGGCATTTCTATCAAGTCTTGAATTAATTTAAGGTATGTCGCATAATTATAAGAGCATGACCCAGATACATTAGGATTCTGAAGTTAACTCTACAATGCATTTACCCTATAAGGGCTTGAAATATATACCGCCATTGAGTATTTAACTTTCAATTAAAATTGCGTCAATTATCATGTGGAGACTTGAGAAAACTTACTCCATAATGATTTTAAAAACTTTTATATTTTTTTAGTTTTTCTTGGTTTTTCTGAACTTTTGATGTTGTTTCATTTAGCAACAGACATAATAAAAATAGATGCGTGCCCTAGCTTTCACAATTACGTAACACACCTTTTATATATGCACTTTAAAATACTTACAGCCATACTTGCTTGAGACGGGTTTCCTCCTTTCTTTATGCTTTCTTGGAGGGACGGGCAGTCAGTAACATCCATGAAACTGACGAAACTTGATTTCTCCAACAAAAAACTTTCAATTTCACCTTCAGTTACTGTCTGAACTTCAGTGTCATTTCCGCGCAGTATCACTCTTTTCTCTAGTGATTCGTCTGGAATAAGACTGCAAATGGACAAAATTACAATGTTATGTATTCAGGTGGTTGCAGACGTTGCAGAATATGCAGAAAAAGTTCTAACAGGAAATACCCCGTGTCTTTTCCTGGTCTCAGAGGGATCCAGTCACCTTCATCGGATGCTGAATCATCATCAACATTTTCAAAGATATCTTCTTTTGGTGCAGGCGGATTTTCTGTTCCTTGCTCATCGTCATTAAAATCGTTTTTGTTATTGCTTTCGTTAATAATGGGGACAACAATGCTGGTTGAACCTCCGTTTCTGGTTTTTGCAGTGTCAAAATTATAAGTTTCACCAGCGGGCAAAGTCTCGTTCACAGTCGCATTTATCTTTGGTCTGCCTTCAGTTCTTCCCTTAAGCCCGGACGTCGAATTTTCACTAGAAGTTCTGTTTGACGTCGCGTCGACTTTTGTTGAATTCACGCCATCCAACACTGTAAGATTCCCTGATACTTTGCTTTTGTCTGGCTTATCCACATTGTATGTTTCATTACCAGCAGCAGTAACACTTTCAGAGGCATTTTTCTCTGGGGCAACATACTCATTTTCTTTTCCTTCCTGATCCGAACCGTCAAAGTCATTGTCATTCGTCTCCAATGTCCCCATCGGCTCTCCGAATTCAACTAAATAAGCAACAGCTAATTTTGCAAATTCAGTGATATAATCAAAGTTTAACTTGTCCATTGTGTCATTAGCAGTATGCACGTGTGAAGATGGGCTTGATTCAGATACAAATGCTGATGGGTAAGTATATGTCGCCCAAGCCGCATGGTCCGATAATAATGATTCCTTTTCTTCCTTATCAACCCAACCGGAATTTGCCAAATACTTTTCAATTATTTTTCTGAGAAAATTGTTGAGCAGAGGAACAGTATCCTTCGTATGAATTGCAACTGGACCCGATCCGTGTCCCACCATGTCAAATGATACCATTCCTACAACAGTTTTCCCCATTTCCCTGTATGCAGCTGCTGTTGCAAGAGATCCTCTCAGGCCATATTCACCTCCGGCGTAGAAGTGGAATTCCACTGTTCGCTTGAAAAGTGTCTACATGAACAACAAAATTCATTGTCTTCAACTCTTCCTTTAAATATTTTGTCTGCTCTTTTTTCCTCAAAACTTACGTCTTTCAAAACGCGAAGAGCTTCAATAACAACGCTAACCCCAGAAGCGTTATCATCCGCTCCTGGTGCTTTCATCGTAAGGCATTCGGGAGTGAGACATGGTTTACTATGGACATTAATTGAGTCGCAATGTGCCCCAATTATGATGACTTCGTCTTTCAAAGTAAAATCGGTTCCTTCCAATTGAACAATCAAAGATTTCTGGAAGAAGTAGGTAGGAATGTATAAATCAAGTGGCNTCATCCGCTCCTGGTGCTTTCATCGTAAGGCATTCGGGAGTGAGACATGGTTTACTATGGACATTAATTGAGTCGCAATGTGCCCCAATTATGATGACTTCGTCTTTCAAAGTGAAATCGGTTCCTTCCAATTGAACAATCAAAGATTTCTGGAAGAAGTAGGTAGGAATGTATAAATCAAGTGGCGCTTCATACAAATTGACAGTCTCCTCATCCACAATTGATTTAATAGTTGAGCGCAGCCACATTTGGCTATCCAAGCCAAGAATGTTGGTTGCTAAGCGATTGGCGTAACTAGTGAAATGCTTCACAAACTCTTTAATCCTTTCTTTCTTGATGTAGCCGAATCTTTCTTTCACGACAGACTCAAATCTCACGGACGATGGAATTGGGTAGAACACTTTAAATCAAAATGCATTTGAATTAAGTATTGAGCATCTGATAAGTATTCCATTTTAAATGTAGTACTTACTCTTTTTCCACACGTTAGCCATAACAGAAGTACGTCTTGTTGGAAGATTTGGCAAATCTGTGACATCCAGATATCTCCTCTTTTGCTTTAAAAGATCATAAATGTAATTCCAGTCTACCCATTTCGGATCGTGATGTACACTGACATGGATTAATCTTTCCCTAAAGAGGGGAAACCCACTTCTTCGAGCACGCTTAGACCATTCTGGAGAGTTTGATTTATTCGAGCTTCTTGATCGGTGAACACGCATTTTGGCAAATGCTACACTCCATTCGCAAATCAGTATGAGAAGAAGAAGGGAAAACTTTGTGAATTTACTACAAGATTCCATTGTATTACTATTACAGGAGAAAGAATAAACCTTTTTTTTTAACTAAACTAAGGTTTAAGTATAATATCCAATCCATGCAATCACATGCACTTCGATGTCTTACGTAAAATGCTGAAAAATTATGAAGAGATGAAGATACAGTGATAAATAAAAAAATAACCGCTTCTTTTCAGTGGATTTCGTAACCTTAAGTTTTGTAAGTCATCTTAAATGTGTCTGTGCAAGTTGCAGTATTGCATCATTATCAATCATTAAGCATCTATAGTAAAATGAAATGGAATGAGTAATGGGATTGCAACATCGACACCTTTTAAATAACTCTCGGTGCATTTGCATTTAAAAGTTTTTGGAGTTGCAGCTCACAGCTTGCATTCATCTCAGTAAATCATGCATGCATTAGTTGTGCAAGAAGGAGGTAGTCTTGACCCAATGTCATCATCATCATTTAACAATAATATTTACATGTAGGTACATCGGTTTGAATTGTTTTGGAATTTAAATAAATCCGATTTTTATTTCAATGTCAAAATAAAAAATATTTTCCAATCGAGTGGTTAAAAAACGTAAGACCAATAATTTAACTTTGTAAAAAGGTTATTAACTGTATCTAACACCTTCACATACGGTATAATTTTATTGAGCAGTTAAAAAATTCAGTAATTTCTCATCTCCTTTAAAATATTTTTCAGCGTACTGAATAGTCAATAATTTAACTTTGTATAAAGGTTATTAACTGTATCTAACACCTTCACATACGGTATAATTTTATTGAGCAGTTAAAAAATTCAGTAATTTCTCATCTCCTTTAAAATATTTTTCAGCGTACTGAATAGGTTTCAAGCCTTCCTCATTTTCCTCGTCCATCAAATGAAATCCTCTCGAAATCAAAAACGTCAAGCTCTCTATTACTTTTGTAGAATCTAGTTTCCAGAAATCACCATATTTAATGGCAATATGTGCGGCATTTTCTTTCACCTTTGTTACATGATTGACATTTCCTCCAAGATCCAAAATTTTTCCGATAAAGGCGGTATGCTTGCTCCATCCAATCGTTGCACGTAAGCCATGAAACAACACAGAATATCCTTCATTATCCTCAGCATTGAAATCAGCTCCATTGTCAGAAAATAATTGGAGAACATCCTGATCCACAACTCCTAACCCACCCACAGCATAAATGAGGAGTGTGCATCCATTCTCATCGCGTTCATTTAAGAGCTTGAATCCTTTATCGATTGCCCACTGTAGAAGATAAGCGTAGTCTGCAGCACTTCCTGACCTATGAAGTATTGATTGCAAATCTTCCGAGCGGTCATTGATATCCCCTCCCAATTCAATGAGATGGTCCATGAGGGTTAGATGGACATGTTCCATTAACAAAGGAGTGCGTCCATCAAATTTCTCCTTGAGCATCTCAGCATTAAGACCTAAAAGCATGTCAATAATAGAAAATTTTTCCTCAATCACAAAATCAGTATTATTCTGGCTTTCGTAAACGCACGCATGTAAGAGATGCGGAAGTACTTTCACATCATTCCCGTATTTTTGCATAAAAAATGAAACAATGTTAAATTCTCCCTTGTAAAGGGCTACATGGAGCGGTGTACAGTTAGGAAATATGCGATATTCCGAAGTTGTGAACTGAACGTCGCAGGTGTGGAAATCCAAGTTCACTCCAAATGTTTCATTTGTCAAGGCTAGCAAATTTTGCAACAAAATCAGATTTTTTGAGAACGATATGGTCACATGAGGTAGATTCTTAAAATATTGGTCCCTTAGTGTATGAAAGGTCTCTTGTTCCCTATCAAATAGAACTCGAAAAACTTTCTCCATTAGACTGAAGACGTACTCCAAATTGAGGGAACAGCAAGAGCCATAATGCCAGACAAATATTTGCACGATTAAAGTTTGTCAACTGAAGTTGATTTGAGATGAGCACGTGGTCCATGTAAGCATGCTAAAAAAGATGTTGCCATTTTAGGATTGATTTGATTTGACCACCAATTTCTTTTCATAATAATCGCAGCCATCAACAGTTAATGAAAGGAATTGGTCCAGCGCCCATAACTTGGTAAGTGAGCTGGACAAACTGGCCAAATTCCCGAAGTCAAGCCGCATTCGATTACTTTACTCGATAGCAAAATGAGAATTTGGGGATCAAATCATGTCTAAAATGACAACCTCTGTTTCGATCAAATCTTTCATGTGACATTCCACAAAATAAGCTATCACAGGGTGCCTGAGATCGTAGAAAGGAATCACGTAATTATTTTCTTGCTTAACCACTACCCCATCCTCCCCGAATAGAACTTTGAAGACAAACTCAATACAACTACTACTGGCACACAGGTTTTTCACTACAAACCTAGCCAATAAATACTCTGCAAACGTTCGATGAACGAACCTTGGAGTCTTTGAATACTCACACTTTTCAACTAATCCAGCAGCGTATACCACGTGCCGATCAACTTTGTCACCACTACCAAGCATCATTTTTAACTTCTCAATCCACTCCGGAAAGAGCAATACAATGGCTTCATGTGTGTTGGCATTAATCAAATTTCTTTTCATATTTCCTGTCCCTGAGCTAAAATGCTTCAAGGCTTTTTCCGATTTTTAAAGCGAGGAGGGATTTATACATCTCAAAAATTGAATAGTTTTTTATCTTCATTTTTGCGTTCTTTTGTTTTGAGTATTTCACTGCGTTACGAGCATTAACCTCTGCGAGCATCCAACATTGCAATGGGATTCCAGCAATTTGAATTTCTTTGTCGTCATTACTACCCAAGTTCGTCTGGAGTGTTAATGAAGACAACAATTGTTTCGCGTATTTTTGTAGCGAATCACTGTCTTTTGCTTGGTATTGATGAGTCCAGTAAGTTGTAAGAAATTCCATCATATTTTCCTCGTTGAATGGTAAAACTTGATATGAAATTACGTTAAGTATTCGCTCCAACTCCAATTTTAAGTGCGGCCTTGTTGTGACAAATAACCTGACAGTTTTTACCAGAGAAATGTTTTGCAAGAATTTATTCACTACGTCAATCTTTTCTTGCTTCACTTCGTCGTAGCCGTCAAGAAAAATGTCAAAGTGATGATTGTCACTTGAACTGAGCAACTGTTCAAGGCGAAGATTTCCTAGAAAGTAAACCAATTGCCAGGTAAAAGCCCAATGAATTAAATCTAAAATGTTTCAAACCTCAACTTTGTTGGAAACTTACCATTTTCATCAAAACTCTCAGAGGCATACACCGCAACAGCATGAATTGCGGATGTCGTCGAATCAATTAAACATTTTAATTGCTCAACAAATTCATGTAGCACGATCCATATTACCACCGTATCACATTTTCCAGTTTCCATAGCGAAACTTGCAAGCAACTGCGATTTTCCCATTCCTGGGGAATCCGAGATGCAGACAGCTCTTCGACAATGAGACGTAACATTTCCCATTTCAGAGATCAAGTTTTGCTCCCTGATCGCTTTAGATTCAAGCGCATCCGGGTCTATGAACTCCTGAATTAATTCTATACCGTGGCTTGACTTAATCCAGAAAAATGATTTTTCAATACGCTCAATCAAATGAATCGGCTTAGCAGCATTTTGTGACATTTCTAGGAAATCAGAATCTTCGCCATCGAATGTTATATGTTGAACAGTGATATCATCAAGCTGATTTGTGAAGTCGTCTACACTTTGATATCCCACGAACTTTGCTAGTTCGTGTTTTTTTATTCCTTTTATCAGGAATATATGGTCGGCTGCTTTTTCATGGGTGAAGATTTCTTCGCGCAATTTCCTTTTCTGGGTCAGGCTCCTGGGTACATAGTAATCTGGCTTCTTTGGAGGCAAAACTTTATTTTTGAGCAACGGCGTTGAAAGAGTTTGCGATTTTTTAAGCGATTCTAAAAATTTAGAAAACCAGACATTTAAAGCTGACTCGTTCACAGGCATTCTCAATCAATTTTCATTTACCTGGAATTGGTTTCCCATTTTTCATGTAACCTTGCAGAAGAATATGTAGAGCTCCTGTTTGCTTACTGTTGTTTAAGGCGGTTGTCAATGTGTCATATCCCGAGAGCTTCTTTATGCATGTATCGTAAAGAGCATACGCTTGATCTTGTTGTGTTCCCTGAGATTTCTGCAAAAAATATACATACATGTGTACCCTTCTGATTGCTTTTGAAATGACCACTAAAAATGGGCAAGCATTTATAAACCAAAACTTACAATTTGTTGAATGTCATATGGTTGCAAAAATGCTCCTCTGTAACTCTGCCATAAGCTGAGGTGTGCATTCTGTCAAATGGATAAGCTCAGGTAGGTGTTTTTCAACATGATCCTGCTCCCAATCTTCCATCTCATAGTTCTAACTAATTCTTCAGTTAAAATTAAAACCCAGTATGTTAATTTAGGGAACATTTAACGCTCTTTTTTCTTCAAGCAAAGTGAGAAAATGAAATATTAAGATTTAAAGTTTGCGTTTGGAGAATAAAATAAAACTACGTCAAAAGTACATTATTTTGCACGTCAATGGGATTTAACTATTTAGGACATTAGTCATAAAAGTCTTCAATTTTCTCTGAATACTTTTTCCTTCAAAAATATTTTGGACTGATTCTGGTGCGTATTCCCTTGGCTGGGAGCTTACTGAAATATTTCAATTCTTTCCGTGATAAAATGAGGTTTGTGGTTAGGACATGAGTATTTCTTTCATATGCTTGGTTTATTCCTTAAACGGGTTTTGTCAACAGATATTTTCACACAAAACATGTAAGCATGCGTTTTTTAGTAGTACCTATGCATTTCCCCTTTTTTCTTAAACAAGTACAACATTTGGTATTTTGGGTACTGCGGATGTACATGCAATGCAAGCAAGATGGATAATTCTTAAGTGCACTTGATTTGAGCCGAACTGGGATTTTTCTGTTTGAATTCCAAAAGGCATTTTTATTGCACCTTAAATCATATAATACACATTGGCTTGTCTTTAATAATTTGCTAATGTTTCAGGCAATTACAATATACCAAGCGTCTGCAATTCAAATTCACATTTTCCAGTACTAAAAATAGAAGTATAAACTATAATTTATTCTGTAAGTCTAGTCTAAATGATTATGATTTATAAGCACTGCTTGCAATGCAACTATCGTAACAAATAAAAAATATTTCATCAATACTGCTAACTGTTCTAAATTCCTACATTCTAAATATTCAATAACCATAAATATACATTTTAGTTAACTAACTACGAATATACGACTAAATACATTTTTCAAATTGTTACAGACAATTTTCGTTTTCGGTACTCTTTCACTTGACTTTCATCGAAACTCTCAGTGAACGAAGTTTTGACGAATTCCAAACAAGGAAATACCTTCCAAATATTGGAGTCATTCAGATCTCTCCATCCTCCCATGAAATCAATCCTGTCCTCAGTCTTATGGTGTTTCATCATGTAAGTCCTAATTGCTTTCATTTCTGTTCCATCATTCGTAAAACTCCACTCAAGCCTCCTCAACTTCCAGCAATGCAGGAGAAATTGGAGTGAAAAGAAGTGATCGACATTCTCCTTACTTTGAAATAAATCCGTTGCGTTGTAATTGACTCGAATGTCTATCTTCACATTACTGAGATTTGGGAGCCTCAAGAAACCAAAATCTTTCTTGCTGTCGACTTCAAGTCTAGTGACTCGGAGGGAAAGATCTTCCAAACTTTGCAGTCTCTCTAGACTCCGAAACAAGGAGTTGATGTAACTATGAAATTTGTCGAACTTCAAAGTGATGCTTTTCAAGTGTCCGCTATACTGCAAGAGAGAATTGAACGTATTCTGTTCACTAATCAAATACAAGTGTGATAGAGCAACACTTTCCAAATTCGGGAACTGGAGGATTTGGGAAGACATCAGGCGTTTCAAAACAAGATCATTACCTCTCAAAGAAACCATTGTTGCATGAGAATTCGAGCTCAAAATTTCATTACAAATTTGGTAAATATCAAGTCTAAAGCAATGTAAGTTTATATCGATCCGTTTTAGTTCATTTAGTCTTGGCGCTGGAAGGATTACATTTTCTACGGGAATGGTCATCTCTTTCGTAGGAACTTGAGAGGTACATGAGAACTGAAGCCATTTCAAGTTTGGCATGCAATTCAACCAATTATAAAGAATTTGGGTGAACTCTGAAACTGAGATTATGTCAGTGAGATCTTCAATGTAGGAAGCGTGACACTCGAATTTCCAGATTTTGTGACCCACATGATCCAGCAGATTAGTAATATTATCCACAAACTCTTTGAAGACGTGGTGGCGTCGCAGTCTAAAATTATCACTCCAGCGCAACATGTAGGTACACAAGTTGATTGTGATGGATCTGATGAAAGTGGAATCAATGTAGCGTCCAATATTTTTACGGTGTTTTATATTAAACGTAACGTTGGGGACGACGGACACAGATGAATCATCCTCCGTTTTAGATGGTCCAAGGCAACTTAAAAGAATCTTTTCGTAGTAACGATGAACTCCATACTGAAGACTTTTTGAGACTAATTGAAATATCTTGGGAGGGACTCCAAAGAACTGCTGGTGTTTCACAGCCATCAGGGGTAAGAGGATATCTTGCACTTTATTTGGCTCTGTCAAGCAGTAAAACAGATCATGTGATAGTCTCAAACATTGTTTTTCCTCCGGACCCATCTTCTCCAATAACACCAACCATATCTGAAAATTGTGAATAAAAAATGTAAATACATAGTGTTTAAAATTAAATAAAAGAGACATAATATCAATTTCAGTCACTTACTAATCAGTTTTTTTTTTTTCATAAATTGTTGTAGACTCACCTCTTTGGGGAAAAGAGCCAAAGGATTTTCCCCGTCCTCAGAATTTAACTTTTTTATCAGAAGCCGACCTTCCCGACATCTCGATCTGGCTAATTCCTTCCGCTTTGAGATTCTCAATTGCAAAAGTTCCTCGAATGACTGGTCTTGGAGGTCGCCAGGACTAGGTGACTAATTGAAATATCTTGGGAGGGACTCCAAAGAACTGCTGGTGTTTCACAGCCATCAGGGGTAAGAGGATATCTTGCACTTTATTTGGCTCTGTCAAGCAGTAAAACAGGTCATGTGATTGTCTCAAACATTGTTTTTCCTCCGGACCCATCTTCTCCAATAACACCAACCATATCTGAAAATTGCGAATCAAAAATGTAAATAGTGTTTAAAATTAAATAACAGAGACATAATATCAATTTCAGTCACTTACTAATACTAATCAGTTTTTTTTCATAAATTGTTGTACACTCACCTCTTTGGGGAAAAGAGCCAAAGGATTTTCCCCATCCTCGGAATTTAACTTTTTTATCAGAAGCTGACCTTCCCGACATCTCAATCTGGCTAATTCCTTCCGCTTTGAGATTCTCAATTGCAAAAGTTCCTCGAATGACTGGTCTTGGAGGTCGGCAGGACTAGGAGTGTGAATATTCATTTCGGAGACCTATTGACCAAATGAAAAAAAAAAGAAATGTTTTGTCCCTTTCTAAATGTTTCAAAACCGTATAAAATTGATGAAATTTAAATTAAATAAAACTCTTACCTCTTGCATATGTTGAAGACTGACAGGCAAATTATTCAGTTAAAGTTTTAAATGCACATATCTCAATTTAACTTCACGGAGCGGACACGAAAGTAGAACATAAAAAGTTTTTACCTCAAGAAACATGAATATGTCTTATGTTTTGGTTTGCTTACATTAGAACCAGCCGCACTAGCTGCAGCCGCAGCCGTCTTCTCCGTTTTTTGTCCTGTTTATGTACATAGGAAACTGAGTAGGATGTTTTTTTTTCATTGTGACTCACAGAAAATGTGCATTAAGCATTAGTATTAGTATTCATCACGTCCGCCAGCATACCTATTTCAATAGCATGCCTGGAGAGGGGGGATATAATCAGCTAAAATGCAAAATGTATAATTAAGAAACTGAAGCTAGTAGTCATTTTACGTTGTCCGTCTGTACAAGAGCGCTTTAATTTAACTCGTAAAAAATTACAGATTCCTTGAAATGGTGTTACTTCCGAATTTTTTTTACTACGTGCTCGTAGCTTAGATATTTTAAGTACAGTAACTCGTAAAAAATTACAGATTCCTTGAAATGGTGTTACTTCCGAATTTTTTTTACTACGTGCTCGTAGCTTAGATATTTAATGTACAGCGTTGACTAGTAACTATTTTCTGAGACTCGCTTTTAATTGCATTTATCATCAGCTATGTAAGATCTACTGCACCTTCATTTTCTTTGTCTCTGTTGCGTTACATGTTTGAATGTTTGCATAAGATCGTTCTTACTTGGCGTTGGTATGCTGAGCAAAGAAGAAAAGTGCAATACTACAACGTGCTCTGATTTTTGTTTCTTTCTGAATTTCTAATGAATGATTATGAATTTGGCATGAATAAGTGAGGGTCCACATAAATTCAGTGTTCTTTCCCATCGATATTCTAGAAAAAGTTTTTTTTATTCTTAGAGGTTCATTCCAGCTAAATAGTCATCCAGACAAACATTTTCTATTGCTTGTACTGAAAACTGGAGATGCGCATTTAATGTTAAACGGGACTGGTCAAAGAAATTGATGGTAAGAGCGTCAGGAAATTGGGAAGAGAACACAGGAAAATAGTGTATTTTGATTAGGTTAAACATCATATTTTTTATGTAATCAAGAAAATAGAAAACGTAATTAGATGGAACTACCCAAGTTTCATAAACAGTTTAGAAAAGTTTCCAAAAATTGGTAGATACAAATAAACAAAATCTGAGGACCGTGGTTGAGCCATTAAATGGTGGCAAAATGGAAAACAAAAATCACAATTGCTCCACCAAGCTTTTTTTTGCTACCTTCTCATCATCAAATTAATGAATCTTGAATCTTTTCTGGACGAAGCATAATAATTAGTAAATTATTTGGAATCATGTTAAGCATGCAATAAAAAGCCGGGTTTTTTACTCGAACTATCTGGAAATTGCTTGCATTTGTTTTTGCAGACGGTAGGCAGATATCAGCAGAAAACCGGGAATTTATCCTGTCCAGAATGAAATAGAATGAAGGTTATGTTACCT
>JAHZMX010001665.1:0-10262 GCA_027743895.1 Seira musarum | reverse complement strand
AATTTTTGTGGCAAATCAAGAAGCGTACCTATCCGAATGGATTCTGGAAGACCTCCAGCCCCATTTCCATTGTAATCATAATTTGGTAAAAATAATTGACATACTGAACTCCATACAAATAATGCTAAGAAAACTAAACACGTCAGTCGCAACTTCCACATGGCACTCATAAACCACCTTTCCAACCAACCACTTCTCACTATGAATCAGGATCCATCTACGCAAAATTTTATAAATATGTCCACCTACTTAACTAATGTATGACTTGACAGATATTAAACACCTTTTGATCAAATTCATTGATTGCTTCTGGATCCCATCACATAACTAATTATTATTTTGCGCAGAATCTGCAGCTACAACTTTGCAATCCCCTCAAGAAAGATCAGTAAGAGGTGGACCGACATATTTTTATCGCGATTCTTCTTTCCCACGAAGTACGTTTTAATATTCCCTCAATAGTCCTATTGTCATATTCAATGTAAACTTGGTGGAAATGAAAACAAATAAATAATCTACATTCTATTTAAATTCTATATACTTTTGGAATTTAAAACTGCGTTTGGAATCGCAGCTCCCGTGCCATGCCACTCCACTCACTCGACTCTTCAATTCAGAGGGAAGGCATGTACTACCACCACCGCATCAACAACAAGTCCACTTTCTTGAGATGACTTTCCTCGTGTTCGAGAATCCAAACGGCAGCTGCAATATATCCTCAAGTTGAAAAAGAAGAGTATATTTTTTTCGAACGCTACATCCTCATCCTGATAGTCATAATATCATCTCGCATTGCAAAAGTGTAAACTGAATCGTCATGTTTCGAGCCACCCTAGCGAGCGAGTAAGCTCACTTTCCGGTTATTATAGTTTTGGGGCTCATTCAAAATTCTCAAATTCACGAATATATAAGCACTATAGTGCAAGTGCAAGTACATGTGCGACTGCTGTCGTGTCGTGATCGTGGCTTCACATTTTCAATTGAATATGTCACATTCTCTGCTAGTGTGACGCAGCAGGAGAGTCTTTCAAGCGACGACATGATGATGATAAGAGTGTTTGCTCTAAATTTAGAAATAGAATCGTCGGCAAAAATCATTGTTGCGCAGAATGAAGGAAATGAAATGAAAGAAGGCAACACGACACGACACGAATTTCCTCCTGCTTCCCATTCCCATTGACAATAGTCGTAGTAACGACAAAAGAGATCACGCCAAATCAAAAAAAAAAGCCAAGCCAAGCCAGAAGCGACAGAGATAAAGATAGTGATGGCACAAGTGTGCTTTTGAAAAAACAGTAATCCATCCAAGCGTATGAGCGTCTTTTCTCGTAAAGTTCGGGTGACAAATTAGTTTTCGAAAGGACATTGGCGTCCAATGAATGAGAATGAGAGTATTCAACAGTTTAATTGTCTTCATAAAAATGGCATTTTTATTTCCGAATGTATCTTCATCAAAAGGGTACAGAACGTGTATGAAACTATATATATATAATATACTTTCGCATGTATTTTTTTAAACTACGTCTTATTTAGCAAGGCACTTCAATTCTGAA
Organism: Seira musarum; assembly: GCA_027743895.1. Taxonomy (NCBI): domain Eukaryota; kingdom Metazoa; phylum Arthropoda; class Collembola; order Entomobryomorpha; family Entomobryidae; genus Seira; species Seira musarum. The sequence continues at coordinate 8,709 of JAHZMX010001665.1, read as the reverse complement.
AAGATGTGTCATTTTCAAAAACTTGAGAAGAAATAAGTAAGGCCAGACCAGTGGAAGTTGAGTTGTGAATTTTTTTTTATCCACACTCGCTAAAATACATTTTAAAAAAAATTCTTACAAGAAGCACATGAGGTGAAAGTGAGTAAATAACGCAAGAGATGTCTATGCTCGATTGTCATCATTTTTATTGCAAAATACATAATCTTCATTGGTATCTTCTTTTATTTCACTCGGTTCGTTCCTTATTTTGGTCCATTGCCAAATATGGAACACTCCCGTTTTTACTCCCGTCCATGCTAGGAGCTTCACTTGGAGGCTTGCTCTTCTTTATCTGTAATTTTTGCAATTAAAAAACGAATGAATACATTAATACATCTTAGGAAAGCAATAAAATTAGTAAAATTGTTTTTCTGATATTTTTTACGTACGGGTTTCACATCTCCTTTGCATAGCAGAGCGAACGTTAATTCTTCCCAGACTGCTTCCCAATAGTTATCCTGTTTGAACATGAGCATCATCTTTAAATCATACAGGGAGTAGTGTTCAAAACGTCAAAACATTTTTAGGATCAGTCCAAACCATAAAAATTGTTCACGTCACAAGACACGCTAATCAATTGTCACAACTGTTCTTCCGTCATCGCATCTCTGTTTTCACGATTTCAAAGAAGAGATTAGTAAAAATCATCAATTCAATCCAAACACGAAAAATCCACAGAGTTATGCAGTTAAACAAACAGAAAAGCAAAATGAGTGGCATGACCATAAACAAGATCATCATTACACTCCTGTTTTAAATCAATCAAATTCATTTGAAATTACAGCAGGATTTTTCGCCAGCTTCCTACTCTTCCATATGAACTCAATCACACTCTGTAAAAATTTAAAATATTTACTTTTGATGATTCATTCAATTTCCGGAGAAAATTCTGCGGAAATTCATAATGCAACGCAATTTACCATGATGCAGCTCATTGCCCCACCTCCCAAGAGAACAACGAAGACACCACCTACGAGTATTAAAGATTTTTTAATACAAAGTGTAACCGTTTGTTAAATTTAACACGCGAGTATAACTTACCCACATGTGCCATAGTCAAGGCAGTGGCACCACTTGCTGGTGGCGCAGCAGTCTAGATGATGCATGAAATAAAAACATGATAATTTTCATGCTAATAATTTTGTGTTCAATTGTTTAACTTACCCACATGTGCCATAGTCAAGGCAGTGGCACCACTTGCTGGTGGCGCAGCAGTCTAGATGATGCATGAAATAAAAACATGATAATTTTCATGCTAATAATTTCGTGTTCAATAGAGCAAATCTCATATCTCCATTATTTATCTTACCGCGCAATTACCCGATCCTTTCCACCATTTTTTCTTTAACGTTTCCAATTCACCCTTCTCTTGCAGCTGAAGGATGGCATTACTGAAGGCGTTCCGATACTGAGAATCTGTATAAGAAATCATTATCATTTTCCCCAGAGAAAAATGATCTTTTATACGGTTTCGCTTAATTAATTACTTTTCCGCAACGCAATTCCGTATCCTTTGGAGTCGAGAAGACCTCCAACTAGAGAAATAAGATTTTTTATTAAACTCTTTTTTGAAACTTGAGGAATAATAACAAGTCGTATGTTTCCCTCGACTTTCTTAATTTAATAAAATACCTTGTGTGAGTCTGCACTCCTCATCATTGGCTATGGCATACTCGATACTTGTGGATTCCATAAAAAATGCATATGTTCCATTCGACTTCTTTACGCGCTCCACTCCCGCTGGTGTTCGATCTTCCATTGGATCGGTCTCGTCATTGGCTATGGCATACTCGATACTTGTGGATTCCATAAAAAATGCATATGTTCCATTCGACTTCTTTACGCGCTCCACTCCCGCTGGTGTTCGATCTTCCATTGGATCGGGACGCATGTTAACCATATTTACGTAGATTTCTTTGTACAGGGGAAAGTTTGAAAACTGAAAATAAGGCACGACAAAAAATCTGTAAAATGGGTTGGGTTTTTCATATTTACAATAAAGAGAATTCTAAATAGCCTTCCAATTTACATTCCATCACATTGTAACGCGTCGGAGAAGGAATAATAAATGGATTTGGATGACGTTCCCGAGTTTTATGGTTGAGGACGTTTCAATGGAATGAGAGTTCATATATCAAAGTGAAACCAGTCAAGTCAGTCGCTATATCGTAATATGTACTTGTAATTTCAATGCTATATGACTCGACTTTTGGACTGCCAAACGACAAAGCAAAATGATAAACTTGGAGCGTACAGCGTTTACAGATACTTTGGAGATCATCAAAAATCCGTCGTTTGAAAAACAGTTTCAAAATGGAAAGACAAGTGTTTCTTTGAATATTCTTATGCGTTTAAGATATCGCTATTACCAGCCATTTGGCAATAAAGTCAACTGCAAAAATTCAAAAAGTGCTTTTTTGCTCTCGTACCTAAATGTATGTATCCGAAAAGGATTGGATTACAACAAAAATTGAATTTGACTGACTTCTCTTGGCTTGGCACCGCGTTATAATATATCTCATTATATGTGGCGGAGGAATCGTGATTTCCTTGTCAAAATTATTAATGTTATTGCTAAAATTCTGATAATTTTTCACAGAACTTGCTATACGAAACGTCTTTTTTAAAATGAGTTATGAAAGGAATGGTAAAAAATTTTAAACATGTTTTGGGCAAGGAAGGAATGTCATAACTTTCCATGGGTAAATTATTATGTTTTCTGGTGCATCATTTGAAATAAACAATCAATAAATTAAAATACCACACAAAAACTAAAGTTAAAAATAGAACAACCGGATTTACCTCGAAGAATCTTCGTGTGGTACCTGTTTAAAGGAAAAAAAATTTCTCATCTTATTAGCTCCACATTTCAAAGGGTTCCAATATAACTAGATCAGGCAAATCTTATTTCGAAATTGTTTAATTCCTCTTACTTACCACTTTTCACACACCCATACTTGACTTTGTTCTACAAATTGGACAAAAATGGTTTTAAACTTTGAACATTGACATAATTTACAGAAAACGGTTCCTTCCCAATATTAAACACAGTTTTGTTGTACCTGATTTGGCAAATCCTTTATTTCCTTTATGGTTTCCTCCATACCTAAAATTCAAATACCATTTTTTTGTTTCAACCAGATTCTAATCTAAGAATAAATCTGACTAGATAACATAAAAGCAGTCTTTCGTATTTAATTTCAATAATAATCCAAAATTTTGCATAGAGTTTAGATTAGATGGGATTTATAAGTAATATTTGTGGTTTATTCAAAATTTTGAATAAATAAAAATTCAATTAAAGAAGAATTTTTCTATTACCATTCCTGAAAAACAAAACAAAATTTCACGTCAAAAACTGTCAAGGTAGATACTCTGGGCATTTAAGAAAAGTGACAAATTCATCGTAGAGAATAAAATTAATGTACAAAATATAAAATGATTTACCTGCAACAGTTCTTGTAGAAAGTGCCCTGAAAATTAAGCGACATGAGATATAATTTTTACATTCAAAGTTTTTTGCATCAAAATCACACATAAGTTTGAGTAGTACCAAAAACAATTAGTATTGAGATTATAGAAGCTTCGATTATCAGAAAATCAGATCATGCGATTGAAAACGAAAACACACAAAAAAACATGTAAGCAGAATAGAAAGCATTTTTTGGCAGTCTAAACAAACGTGCAAGATTAAAATAGATGGGTCTGGGAGGAACACAGTAATTCATGCGGACATGTTACAGTTACAAAAAAAGCCTTACATTTTATTTACCAAAATCTCCTGTTGCAACTTGTTCTATGAATATCTGTTCAATTCATTAATTTTCTTGCAGCAAGTTTGCATTTTTCTACGAATTAATAATTTGTGAATGAAATTAGCCACATAAATACTACCAGTGATTTTTTTGGTTTTCAAAATAAAAGCTAAAAAATACCTCCAATATGGCGGCAGCTAGCTTAACGAACGAATGATTATTTTTTAAGGACAAATTAAACTCATCTCTTGATGAACTGAAAATCGTTCTACAACAGCAGCTGAAATAATATTTAATCGTGAGTGCGTTTTCTCTACGCTAATGTTACATTTATTTTTCATTTCTAAAACGGCTTTTAAAATTATTTTGCTTCTTGAAAACCTATTCAAATTCAAAGAATGTTCTTACCGAGGAGCAATATCTGAACCCTAAAAAATTCATTTCGAAAGGAAGAAACAAATAATTTGAACTTTGATTTGAGCAAAGTTTTTGAAATTTCTTATTCCTTAAGTTTTTTTTTCTCACTTGCTGCATGTATGAGCCGGCGTTATGCCAAAGGGCATTGGCCACCCCAAGGTCGTTTTCAAGTTCATCACACGAATTTTTTTTGCATGGACAGCCAGAATGAACCCATTCATACGGTGAAAGGCTATGGTCAAGTCAAGAGGAAAGCAAAAGAAAATTCATTTTTTTATCTCCATTTGATTGAGAGTGTAAGTGTTCTTAAAAGTAAGCTGCTTGCCGTCTTTTCTGAATTGGTTTGGTTTTGGCATGGCACAAAACAAAAATATTTACAAGTCGTGGAATTCCTTTCAGCACCATTCCATCAAAGCTTCCATGCACACAAACATGAGTTGTTTGAGAAGAAGTGATTATGATAAAATGAACTTTGTCTTTGTTTTCCGCATCTTTGCCAACATTCAAATCGGTGAAGAGTGAAACTTCTGCCGTGACAATTAGTAAAAGGGTATTGAGGGTGATTTTTTTCAAAAAACGTTGCAGAAAAGAAAAAGGGTCATAGTGCCTTAATATGTGTTTTTTTGGTGGTTTGGTTTAATTATAGTGATGGTGGTGTATAGTGACGATCACGTAAAAAGGGGAAATCTGCATTAGTTGCATTAGAGAACGTGTTACTCATAATCAGAACAAGATCAGTTCATCGCAATGCATTCATAGTTTGAAATTCAATTTTAAAACGAAATATTTTACCGTTGATAAAATGAACTTTGTCTTTGTTTTCCGCATCTTTGCCAACATTCAAATCGGTGAAGAGTGAAACTTCTGCCGTGACAATTAGTAAAAGGGTATTGAGGCCATTGAGGGTGATTTTTTCAAAAAACGTTGCAGAAAAGAAAAAGGGTCATAGTGCCTTAATATGTGTTTTTTTGTGGTTTGGTTTAATTATAGTGATGGTGGTGTATGGTGACGATCACGTAAAAAAGGGGAAATCTGCATTAGTTGCATTAGAGAACGTGTTACTCATCATCAGAACAAGATCAGTTCATTGCAATGCATTCATAGTTTGAAATTCAATTTTAAAACGAAATATTTTACCGTGGGAGGATATCAGAGCCCTGTCCCATGATACTCCCTCAATAATAAAAAAAGATAAGAAGAATTTAGATACTTTTCAGATCAGAATTTTTAGAAAGGGACAAACGAAGTAGAGTGTGCAATAAGAAGTTGATGGATGAAATAGTGCAAACCATTCATTACCCGTGGAAAACCAAAGATGTGTTGATCATTGTACAGTCTTCAACGTCTACAGCATTTAGTCTAGTTTGGGAAAATTGAAAATCTTTTTGATATTGAACATTAATTTGATGAAATTTACACGGCAATAATTTCTTGTAGGTCAATGCAATGTTTGAACTTAGGTAGGTGGGCCCACGACCCTCTTTATCCGGCTTAATCCTTACAACTGTCGAGCAAAAGCTTACAAAATTTTCTTACCGTGCCAAAATGAAAAGCACCAAAGATACTCCAAGGTATGCTGGAAAGAAATATTTATAAATTACTTGAATAAATACTTGGTTAATAAAGTGAGGCACACAGAAAACTAATTTACCCGTCATCATGTAGATCCACACCTGAAAAAATTATAAAAATGTTTGGTTTTAACATTTGGAGGACAAATTAATTTCGGTCCTGAAAGACGGTACTTTTCTAAAAATATGGTTTAAAGGTCACATAAAAACATGATCTCTCTCTTACCTCAGGATTAAATGGTTCTAGAAATGAGAAGAGTGCTGGAGGCTTTTTTGCTGGATTCTTGTACAAAATACTGATACCCAAATTCATAAATGGCACTATAATCCAAAAACGGCCATGAAAATATCATTAAGCATACAACACAACATTTTTAGACGGATACATAGCTATAGTAGCATTACTCACTTGTAAAGTCTACTGCTGACTCACGATCATAATTGATTGATAAATCGGCCATCGCCATATCAGCAACCTAAAAAGTCCATTCACTTTCTCATAAATATTCTTGTCTTGATGGAAGTTTAAATCAGTGAGAACAACTTACACCAGACATGACTTCACCGATCATGCCATTCCAGCGCCCCGTCAAATTATCAGGAGCACCATATTTCCCATCAGCCACTTCCCTGATTTCGTAATGGAACTCCAAAAGCTCTGACAATTTTTCGATAAGATCTGGCACGTACCCAGTAAAATTTCCATCTTCCGTTTTCGTGCAATACGGTGCTCCCTGAGGAGGATTTGCAATTTACATGCATATGTTATTTTATTGATGAAAGAAAATGGATTTTTGGCCAAAATGATTTCGTTTGCTTACGATTAATGTTGTGACATAGAGAACCTTATCCTTCAAATCTTCCTCTTGTTTACTCAAAGTTTCTTCCACTGTTCTGGTCCATGTGAACTTTTCGTCTTCTGAGGTTCCCACTGAATTATAAATTCCAATTCTTGCAAAGCCCTAATAATGTTTACAGAGAAGGAAAGCATATGATCAGATTTGAAACGCTAGTGAAAGGTGCTAATTTAATTATGAAGTAATCTTATTACACTTTTTGTGAGCTCAATAATATCAAACTGGACATTTGCACGGAAGCCGTTTGGGTCAAACTCCATGTGTCCGGTGACACCTTCAAATTGCATCTAAATAATAGAATACAATATTTTTCTGTTTAATGGGGACAAGGTAACGACATCTGCATTTCATTAATTCCTTCATGGTACGAAGTATTTGTAATGTCATCGATGTCCATTGCCCTGTAACATGATATTATGAAATTCATAAAAGTGAATTAAAATGGAAACCCACCTGCCGTAAAGTTTCCAGAAGTCAAGTGCCCTTGCTCCCAAGTGTCTTGGTTTTTACAATCAAGGGGTTTCGTATCCATCCTTTGAGCTTGGCTTGTATCCAAAACTTGTAGAGCTCTTGCCACCAGCTAAATACATCATCACATTCAAAGTGAATTCTACGAAATTTAATTTCAGGAATGGGGGAATATTTTGTTAAAATGCACTCGTACCTCCACCGCATCATAAATTAAGGCAGTCTCCGTCTGGTAAGAAGTAGAAACAATTTAATATTTTTGACCATGGCTTTGTTGCCGAATCTAAATTCCGTGGCTGTTCTAATATTATCATTCCTGCAGATTTTTGCTGAATTTTTTCATAAAAACTATCAGTTCTGATATCATAATATTTCATCTTTAAACTCAGCAAAAATTAAATAATTTTTCATTAAAACCTAAAGCTGTGACAGCAATCTCCCAACATGATTGACGGATGACCTTGCTTTGAAAATTCCAGAAAATTGCTTTTCTCTCAGAAATAATTTTTTTCTTGGCACCATCCATTATTCTACAAAATGTGCGCCGAAAATTTTGAAAGAAGAAAAAGCTTTTTTTACCTTGAGCATGTTGTTCGCCAAATTGGGCACAGGCTCGGTTGGACCAGGACCAGATGGGAAGCGACTTCTCATTCCATCGTAATAGTGATTTTGATGATATGACCTATTTCTAAATCCATTCACCACAATATCACTCCATTCCTCTATGATGCTCTGAACCTTTGGCCGATCAGGATTAATTAACGACAATGCGGTAATGTTGATACTATCTGTTTGACTGAATTCCTCTGGATCTAGCGTACGAATATCCTGAAATATTTTGTTTTGTAAAGTTGATGTTTATCAAATCACAATAAAATACAATTTATGTTATGTAGAGAAGATTATTGCATAATTATTTCCTCCATCCATTCCTTTACAGCGGAATTGAGTATGGTTTACTCAATTTTAAGTCATTTTGTGGAATGAATGCAGTATAAATTCCACACATAAATCTCCATATTTTCGCGATTTGTACGGGCTTTAAAAGCACATTATTTGGATAAATGAGCCATTAATCTTGATAACAATGTGTTTATGGGATCTCACCAAAGATGTGAGGAAATAGCGCCGGTCCTTCATCATCCCGGTTTCTCTAGCGTGTTCAAAGATTTTCGGGAGTTTCATACTATCACAATCGATTATAATGGAGGAGATTCCGGCTTGGTAGCGCAGCTCTTTGAAAAGTGGTCTGAAAAATTAGGATATCAACTTCACTTTTTTAATTGGATACACAAGAACGCTTTAAAAAATGTTGGTTAGAGTTTCACCTGTAGTCTTCATCAGGCGGAAGTTGATACGTGAAGGCTTGACGTGATGAAGGATCTGATTGCTTAAGAATTTCTTGCAGTCTTATTAAGCTCTCGTGATTCTCATAAATTATTATGTATTTATCCCAGCCCCAATTATTTATCGTGTCTGCAAAGGCCTAATTAAACATATTTTTCATTGAGTCACATTTTTTTTCTTTTAAATTAGTTCTATTTATAGCAGCCAGAGTATGATTTTAGTTTCATGTTTACCTTGCTAAGCGTCTTTGGATTG
>JAHZMX010001664.1:0-10821 GCA_027743895.1 Seira musarum | reverse complement strand
CTTTTTCAAAGTCATCAGTCATCATTACTACGACATGGTTAATGGGCAGCGTGTGCGATATTAATATCGGAAGTAAATGTATCGAAGATCATATTCACTTAAACAATAGACTTTTGATGAATCCAAATATTCGTCTGTCCATCATCATCATCATATCACGGAACTTTAGCCGTTCACAGTTTCCTATTCCAAATTAATATTTCGTGTTTAATACACATTATTAACGTTTTACTTTGGAGGTGCAATCAAACAGTTCTAGTCAACATTGAGCTATAAAACCCACATAACACTCGATGTTTTGTAAAACGATAGCGTTATCGTTGCAATCATTGCAAAAACAGAATGACATTTATAACTGATCAAATATCATAATAATATACAAGGCAGTCGAAATAAAATTGCCTTTGAAAAAAAATGCAAACCTCTACTGCGTCGTTTTGAACTGAATTCTGATGTGTTTAAGTGTGAAAGTTACAAATAACAGTACTCCAGCATTAGTACCTTTACAACGTAATGAAATACATGGTTCCAGTGACACAAAACCAGATATGACACTAATCAGTAGTTAGAATGGCGTTTCAGATCAATTTCCCCAAATCAGAGAGATTCCAACACCATCGCCGTTCAGAAAGTCTTCCTAGAAAATGTTAATAAAAAGTAGAGCGCATAGCGCATCATAAGCCTCATGCCTTACTTACTTTTTTTGCTAGATTGAGACCAAATATAATATTTGATCAAAGAATCAAAACATTGGATCGTACGATCCGAATTGTTTCATCCTAATGTACGTTCAAGTATATTTATCGATCCTATAAAATCATGGCACAATCAAAGTCTGTCAAAATCTCAAGGTAAAATGCTATATTGTATAGTATTACCACGAAATGTAAAATGAAAAATAAGAAAAAAGAGATGTGAAATCTTCTGAAAAGATAAAATAAACAAGGTATTTACATAAATAATTCAAAAACATACATAAGGCCTGTCAGAAGTTTTTTTTATCATTTTTACGCTCTAACAGTTTGATCATTTTATTTTGAAATGTTGCTTCATTGATTTTAGTTTACATTTTCCGTGTGTCTTTATTGATTTTCCTTCACAAGGGAAAGAAAGGGATCTCTTTCTTGTTATCTTCTTCACTTTTCCTTACGCACGAGCTGAACTTGAGGTATTCTTTTGAGGAAAACAAAATACGTAAGCAAAATAGATGTTCCCTTTTCAGATGCAAAGAAATGTGCATATTAATTTGCTTTCGTCTTTGGGCAACATCGCTGAAAGGGTGACCATAAGGGGTCCTAACCTTATACGCTGAATGTTTTAACAGCATAGTCACGACACGGCATATAAAGAAAGGACATTTGATTACGCAGAGAGTAATTACATTTTTATTATGTGAAATGTAATTTCATGATCATGATCACACATCTTATTGTATGTACGATACGATGATGATCCTGAAAAAGCAGTGACTTCGTCACAAAAATAATATTTTTTATTTTGTAGGGAATAAGCTATAAGCACACAGGTCGACCTCAACTTCTTGAGAATTTTTCTTCGAGCAAAAAAAGCACTTTTGACTGCCTTAAGCCCAAGAAAATTTTTTATAAAAAGTTACCCAACAGAGTAAAGGCATACATACCCAATTTCCTAATGATCTTAATCCTGCCCGCTGATTTTCAAATGCTTCTGGCCTGACTGACTGATTGATGCAACGTATAAAAAGTAGTAAGACAGGTGGTATGGTGCGTAGTGCAATGTGTGAATTCATTTTTTTNAGGTGGTATGGTGCGTAGTGCAATGTGTGAATTCATTTTTTTTTCATTGATCATTACAATCTTATCGTTTTCACTAGTGTGGTTTTTAAAAGATGCAGTGGCTTCGAAACATAATTTCATATTCATACATGAAGAGGATGCATAAAAAAAAATCTTGATAGATTATTTCTTCCAATGTTCAACATTTCTGATGAAAATCGTATATGAACACCTTTGAGAACAAAAACAAGCCATGTTCCTTCGTGAGTGAGTAGTCACCCTTATCATTCATAAGTTTGAAAGAAGTTAGTCAAGTTGAAACATCAACTTCTTTTCAGAGAAAAAAAAGTTTTCCTGTATTGGGTTGGGGCTACTATTACCATCACCTAAAGTGTGACTATTTTACATTTGACCTCTTTCTCTTGAAAAAATTGAAGAAATATGTTTGATACGCTGTTTCAATGAAGTTTTATATTCGCACCTCACCTACTCAATGGATCGTCTTTTTAAAAGAAACTCATTTTCAAAACGAATTTTTAACAATTTATTGCTGTGCATAACAGAATTGCTATGAAGTAGACATTTTTTCTTGTCGGACCATTTTCAGTCCAATTTCAAGTATACTTAAAGAACTCTGAACTAGTCAAAACGCGGAATGCTAAACGAGGCAATAAAAAAGTTATTTAAATATGATCTCGAGTCAACCCAAACTCAATAAAATTTTGTATTGCATGAGGCAATAAAACCATCAAGTAAATAATTAACAATGCATAATTTTTATCTGATCAATCTTAAATTGTCAATCGTGTCTTGTTTGCACGTTTTTTCTTTTACTTTTCTGCGTGCAAAATTTTTCATGTCAAAACAAGTCCGTGGTGACCCATCAAAATACAAGTGAATTAATTTTTTTTGCAAGAAACAAGCCTGTTCTCAAAGTCTACCTTCAATGTCTTTTAACACAGCATATGAATTGCAGAACATTAGCAATTCTGCAACAAAATTATTGCTTTGGTGGAAATGTGAATTAGATAACTCGGAAGAATTATTGTAATACAATCAAAATGTCAGCACGAAAAGTCTACAAAACCAAGTAAATTGTGCTTGAATTGGCTTTGAAAATATCCGGATTCGCTTTGCATATTCTTCAGAGAACTAATTTCCCTTAATCAAATTAGCCAAATCATGGAGGCAGACAAAATGTCTTATACAATTTAATTTATTTAGAGAGCAAGCAATTCAAAAACCAATTCTGAGTTGGACTAACTGGCTCCCATGAAAATAATGATAATGATGCTATCTTCTATCTGTAAAATGTCAAATATTTCTATGAATCATTTTGTTAATTTCGAATTTGCCAGCGCCGTTAGTTGGTAGTCTCAACCCCAGAAAAAAATTTCTCTTCAGCCGACATACACATGAAATGTTATTTCCACCCAAGGAAGTTCAACAGACCCTAGTCAAATTACAAAATTGCCTTTTTACTTATAGGTGAGGCAACAACAGACAAACTAATAATGCTTCCAACTTCCACTTTCACCAACTGAGAACCCCTGCTGCGGTAACAAGTATGTAGGATAGACCGTTAGGTCATTAGGCAAACGTATTTTGACTACGAGCCTAGCAAAACAAAAGCCTTTATGGCCTGATTTTCGTTTTAATAAACAACTGCAAAACAGTCATCAATTCATTAGTAAACAGTAAGGATCTTTAATTTAATTTATTTGAACTATGGATTTTACTACACAAATGCAGACATTTCTTGAATCATTAAATTACTTTGAAGCCAGTAATTTAGCCATAAATTTTAATTGAGTTTGCATTAGTATATTATCAGCGTATGTACTTATGTTTTTACTTTTATCTAAATGTGCTCTCATTAAAAGCTAAGCACATTCACTACAACTCATTTATTGAGGAAATCAACCCTCTCCAAAAAAGTACTCTTTGATTTCAGCAAGCAAAACTACTATAAAACTGAAGCCAAGTCAAGTCAGTCTTAGCCTAAAATAGAGAACAATGCATCGTAATGTTCGAAAAAACTCACAAGATAAGAGAATAATATATGGGGATTAACCTCTGGGACTTTAGCCAAAAATCTTAGTAGTGAAGTGAGGGGAGCTGTCTATCTATCAGTTAGCAAGGCATTTTAACACCAGCTTAGCAAGTGAAACTGAAATTCTAAACAAAACAATATTAAGAGGAGAATAATGAAGGTGGAGAACCAGATCCGCCCAGATTCTATTGCAACTTCACTCGACATCATCGTCAGTCAGTGCGTAGGTACACGCACGTACGTACATACCCACATGCATGCCTTACAAATAGTTTTGGCAATAGGTTACGAAACACATTTTTCTTTTACTTGAACGTGCCGTGGTGAAAATTACATGGGTTACGCTAAACTCATTCAACACCAACAAATCATCTCAGAATCTAAGGAGTAAATTGAGGTGAAACAGAAGAAATAGATTTAGATTACATGTGTTTTAATTTAAAAAAATACACACTTGTTAACAACATGAGTCTTTCCTTAATGCCTGTTAACGAAAAAGAGAGAGGATTTGAGACAATTCGAACAACTTTATTATAAGTAGTAGGTAGTACAATATTAAGTATACATTGTAGATTAGGTATTTATAGTATCAAAACCACCCCAGATTAATTTCTGAAATGTGTTATTTCAAAGTAAATAGACACACAATGTACACATGTTTGCTTGCCTTCACTTCCAGCATGGTACTAAACCAAGCCACTATATAACCTTGTGGACAGCGTTTGTGTACAAACCCTAAATTAATGTTCTCCTTCGTCTTCCCTACTTCCGGCAACTAAGAAAATCAGAAAATAGAGAGAAACTGGGTGCATATACTATTGTGTGCCTACTCTACTCATGCTTGCTTTAGAAAGTTTATCTGGAATGTTGAATCTCCCAGAATTTTCTGCGACATTCGTATGAAAACTTAAGCTCCTTGTAATCGTGATTATACAAGAACGCCTACACACATTGCAAAACCGCACGTGTACAAGAGCTTTGTACTATGCATTTAAATCCGTTTTTCAAATGCCAAGGTTTATCCTTGAAATCAGGAAAATGATTTCGGGATGAAGAAACTGGAGAAAGAGCTGAAATTAGTTTGCATTGAACTTTATTTCACAATTGAATTAATCAAAACCCCCACCGCAATGTGAATTAGACCTCATAAGATTTCTTTTATAATTGGCTTGGCTTACCAGAAGCAGTTTGGTAAACACTTACTTAAGTATAAACTTGGAAAAACATGGAATCAAATACATGTTGAGACAAAGGGGTCCATTGACTTGAAACTTGCTTCATTTCCACTACTGTCAATGTGAAATTGGCTGGATATAAAACTTTGTTGTCACTCGCAGCGCTCGACGCTCGACATGGAGCTCTCGTCATTAAAACTTGTGCTTTGTATTGTCATTTCATTGTTTACTGAGAAAATGAATATAACCACTAAAACCTATGTAATTAATATTATTCAGATTTCCATCAAATTAGCTTTAATTAAATCCATGCCGATTTCGTGGATGTCGAATCCATTACGTACTTCTCATATTGCGTCCAATTTGTTTATGCAAGTGTGTGCAACCCAATCCTCATAATATTTCATTCTAGCCTTATTATTTCTATCGTACATATTTGTGTCTCTCTTTCTCTTTGTAATCCATCATCTTTTCTTTTACTGCGGAAAAGCTTTTCCAGTCCAAATCATCCATCCAAAAACCAACTTTCATTTTCAAGCTCTGTTCTGAACTGACATATTCAGAAAGAAAATGAGCTATTCTCATCGAACAGATAGAAAGAAATGCGCCACAGGAGCCAGAGCAGAATGACTGCTGCTGGAGCAACTCAACCAAAAACAAAAATGAAGCAGTAAACATAACATAGCAATCCCATCTATCCGATGTTCTATTTTATCCATCAGTGTTTTCACCGCTGCTGCACAACCATAGGCACATTTACCTGCCCAACCATAATAAAAAATCCAAATTTGAAGCTGGATGAAAGAGAGAATGAACTAAATTACAGACAAGAATACAGAACCTTAAAGACATGAAAAACAAGAAACGTTGCTTTTCCTTTTTCCACTGATCGTACAACTTTGATGCATTACTTATGTGAAATGGCATGTCCTCCTTCCCCTGACGCAATGTTTCTCATTCAAGAGGGAATTATTCGTATGTCTTTGAGATCACTTCTCTTAAAAGAGCGCCAAGTAAGGAGGTGAAGCCAGAAAGTTTATATGGGAGTGTCTATACAAGGTACCAGGAATAAGAAACGTTTTGAAGAGAGACAAAAGATTTTATTATGCCACATCCTGTTTTAGCTTGAAACCTTCACAATCGGCCAGAAATTCAGGTGCAAAAAGTAGTAAATGAAGCCTTGGGTGAAGTAACTGAATAAAAATCATTGCTTCCTTCTGGACGGAGTGGAACATTAATGGGTAAATGATAATGGTACGTAAATGTCGATTCGGCAAACTTGTATTCGGAGGAGTCACAGTGTGCGTTTTTTTACACATCGTTGCCGATGCTGTTGCTGCGGTTTCATGATGTATCATCGTCAAAGTAAGAAAAAAATGCAACAAAACGAAGCAAAAACACTGAAAACAGGATGTTTCATTTGAGACCATCGTTTTTTGCTTCCCCATCTAGTTTTTGTGCTCCTTTGATAGAAGACTTCACATCGGTTTATTTTGAAAACACTGACTGAGCTCTCCACTCCAACACTATTACTCTTTCTGCCTGTGAGAATTTTTTCCTTTGTTTCAGTGCAACAACCGAGAAAAAAGTGATCCAATCAAGAAAGAAACAGGGTTAAACAACAAAGTTGCAGAGCAGAGGCAGGTGCGTGCAAGCTGCAAAACAATTTTTGTATAAAAAATGAGAGACAATACACATTGCATTCCTATATCCAACCAAACTTTAGTGCTGAAATCGAGCAATTTTTACATGAGGATATTGTTGAATGTTCATCATGATTATCAATTTGAAATAAGGATTTTTACTCACTGAGAGCTAAAGCCAAGCAAAAAAGTAAACCACGCTAGAGAGGGAGCGTTGTGCATGTATACAATGTTTCTAGATTACGATTGTACTTTGAACTCAATAAAAATTTATAAACCAGAGAAGATTCATGTCGATATGCGTGTCTACTCAAGTGTCGTTTCACTGATCAGAAAATAAAAGCAGGATGAAAAAAAAACTGCCTATTCAGGAATGCAAGCGCAAACACTAAATGCCCAAGTTTCAAAGGGAAGTCAAAATATGCATAAAATAGAGAACACTTACTGCTCCGAGCTTAAGCACGTGACGCATTACAATTTTTTTACCACTGTGCCTGCTTAACTGACATTTGCCGACCGTTCCTTTATACTTTAATGACTTTATAAAGAATAATTTTATTCGAAACATCCTTTAACTTTGAAAAACTAGATTTGGCGTAACCAATTCGAAAACCTGATGAGATAAACGCCTTTCTACTTATGACATACGGCCATACTTTACAGGTTTTTTAGGAATTTTGCAGCCATTTTGTCGCGATAATTCATTATTTACCCATTGTCAATTACTTCATCACATCGTTATCATTACTTAAATGAGTTGGAGCTGAGAGATGATGAGCGTTTATAAATGAATCTTTTCTGAACGTGTCATGTCACTGCATGAACTTTCATGAAACCATCAAATGGAAACATTGTTTGGACTGGTGAAACTTTTATGATTTCCCTCCACTGAAATGACCGCTTAATGATTGACGCAATAAGTAAAAATGCCGCGAGCACTGAGCTGCTACCTAATAGGAAAATACGCACTTTATTGTAAATGAACATGAATAAAAATGACTAAAATTGTGTTTTACGCGCATTCCGACAAAATTACTGCTTGCAAGTCAAGCCAATGCCAAATTAGTATCATATATCTTTACAAAATATAAAATACATTAGTATTGGGCATGCACATTATCAACCATATTGATTTTTCGCTGTAATTTACCATTTATTTTGCAATCAAAAAAATCTTAAGTTCGTTCTTTCTCAAATACGAATGTGTGCCATTATCATAATGATTATTACAACTGAAAAGATGCCTACATAACTTTGGTTTTTTATCTCATTATATTTCTATCGTCATTTTGCCATCATTTTTTCATATTTCGTTATGTTATTTTGTGGTTATCTAGCATGACCAGGTGGAACTGAAATCATTATGCATGTTTTTAGCCATCACTATCATCATCATCGTACATACGTATTGTATATGTGATACAAAATCCCATAAGGGTATGCATATTTTTCGTACTTATTTCTATTCTACATGTTGCGCACTTCTTTAGGTTAGGCTCATCGAAGCGGAATTCGTTTTTTGAGGGTTGCTTCAATATATTATGTTGTTATTATTAGTGGTTTGGTTTTGCTTTGTAGTTTTATAATGATGATGAGGACGATGATTTGACAGCAAAAAATGTGTATAAAAATTGTGTGTGAGCTATAAAGGCACAAAGTGTCTTTTTGAAGTGAAATGCTTACCAGAAACTTTTATATAAAGTTTAATAATCAGCAGAAAAAAAACCACTACAAAGCGCACAAGTCAAAGCCAAGCCTAATCCATTGCCTGCCAAGTTTCATAGCGAGTGTGCTTTAGAGCATTTTCGTAAAGTTACAAAACAAAAACTTGTTCTTTCTTTGAAAAGAAATCTTTTACACATCATATCATATCGAATGCAGCGTTATTTATTTACAAGTAGTGTGACGGGAGGATGTAGACGGACGCGGACGACATGCTTCTGTTGCAAAATGAGCAAAAGGATGGCTGAATTTATGAAATTATTGGTCCAGCTTTGGTTCAATAAAAAAATGTGCGATTTCAAGCTTGAAGCCGCCACCGCCACTCGATTCAATAATAAGAAAACTCTTTGGGATTGAGCTTGTTAGTCAAGCCCAAAAGCTAATTAAACGAAAATATTGAGTGGAGGTCCAACAAATTTTATTTCTGTTTTGATGATTACGTCAGTAATAATTTGACAGTCACAGAAGAATAAAAAAGAGCATGCTACTTATGGTAAATTTCATGGGCATGTCTAGAGCAAGAACGCCAGCGCACTTGCCAGAAAAAATTCGTTTTACAAAGGACTTGAACAAAGGAACATGAGTGCACTATTGCACTGGAACAATTCCAAAAAAAAACATTTAGTCATTTACTTCGTTTTGCTTAACCTTGTCTTTTAGCCTAACTGACGAAAATTCTGAAAAGTACCTCAGCAGTGGCTATAATTTTGCAGTGATATCGAGACAACGTTTTAGAACTACTTATTCATAGTAAAACAAATACAAATTGTCTACTAAAGTTGCGTAATTGGTAACACCGTAAAATAAGTATACATGTAGATACAATGTAATAAAAAAATGAATGCAACGCAACGATGAAAAAAATACTACAGCATTCTTAAGTAGCTACTACTATTACTATTACACTTTACTCGTTTCACATTAGACATAAATATCTCTGCACGAATTTAGAGTTCACAGACCATGCATGCAGCATGGGTCCAAGTGAAGCATGTAAGGCTAAATATAAACAAGGCAATACGACAAACTGCCAAATTGTGATTGAGTAATGAAATGAATGAATACTACAGCAATGCAATGCAGAGAAACGCAGCAAGCATACCTATGTGAGACCTACTGCCTCCGTAATCTCTGCAGTGTAATTCATGTACAATTTTAAGATTCTGCAGTCTCACTCAACCGAAAATAGAAATATCGACTTGACTATGACTTGATCTCTTCAATTGAGTCGACACAATTATCATTAAAGCTAAACTGAAAGGGACATTCATTCAAATAATTCTTCGATGCTGTAAACATTCAAATATGCATGTAAAATATTACATTTATAGAAAAGTAAACATTTACTGGGCGTAAAAAATGACAGCCGACAATGGAGAAAAAATCTTGACGTTTGGAAATCATGGTGATCTACACGTTCTGTCTATAAACTTCAGCGGCACCAGGCCAGAGCAGGCCAAACCAAACCACAATGACAATGTCAATATTTTTCTTGAGAGTGCTTATTTGAATCCAGTCAAGTTGAATTAAAATGATGGGAAATGAACTGAGAGAAACAAGTCGATTGCATTTTTTTTCATAACTGTACATCAGCCCATACAAAAACCGTCTTATTTTCATGTCCAAACATGCCATGTCATGTCTTTATTATGTTATTGTTGATTTTCTGCTTGTGTCGAGTACATATCATCATCATCATCAATTCAACGCCTCATCAGTCATCAAACTTGACGTTCATGAGTGTACATCAAATCACGCATCTATTGTGGATGAATGGAGTAGATACCATTCCCTGTCATATAGCTTTACTTCAAGTGGACGTAGTTTTTATTGTTTGGGTTATGAGTGGTCCACATTATCGCATTACTACCATTTAAACTTGTACATAAGTTTAAGCGGTGGATTGAAAATGAGACGAAAAGTCCGTCAGAAGACATTAAATTTGGAGAAGTAGGCCTGAAATTTGTTTTGTCAGCATCGAAGAAAAAAATCAACATTTTTCTGGCTTGAGATCAGTCATCAAATCCTATGGAATTTGATACGAAAGTTCAACGTGCACTTTACTACTAAAGTGCCACATAAAAATTAGATATTTCATAGGGAAGAAGCCTGAGGGGAATCCATATTAGCGTGGGACTGTCTGCTGGGAAATATTTTTTTCTGGTAGAAGTCTTCATTCCTCGTTCAAATGGCTTTCGTCATTGTTATTACCATTACAAACATTATGATTATTGCATAACATTAGATATTTGGTAGGTATCTGGGAGAAAAACTTCAGAAGAATGTGTGTCTGATGTTTTTACTGGTAACTTGCAAGTCCACGACACTATAACGTGCCAGGCAAAGTGAGTACAATTTTTTCCCCGCAGTAGTGTTACTTGGTATATGCTGGACATGGAATATTTATTTTCATCATCATAGTATCAGATCTGAGTAATCCAGCGATCATATCACTTTACTTTATTCCCATGCAC
>JAHZMX010001663.1:0-24089 GCA_027743895.1 Seira musarum | reverse complement strand
AGATTGTTTTACTTTTGAATGCTGGATTTGATTCAGATTGACAATAAATTAAGATTAACTTTCATTTCAGTGGAATAAATAATAAGGCACATGATGTTTGCGATTTGCGATCATATCGCTACTTTTAGGGCTACACATGTGTGTGCGATGTGCAAGCAAGGTAGGGTAGGATGTTATGGAAGAGTAATTAAATGAATGACGAGAAGTCAAACACCTTTTCAAGGACAGATACTTGCAGGACCACAACCTTTCGATAACATGAAAATTGAAGAAAAAAGATTTGTTTTTTTCTGATATGTAAAAAAATTAAATTGACTTGTGGTTTTGTTGGACTATTTGGAATAGTCGTTTTTGATAGATCTTAAATGTCTGTGTTTTACTGAAACTAGACACAATTAACAAATACTACTCAGAATTCCCAAATCTCAAACTTTTCTCCAACTTTAAAATGATTGCAAAACATTCCAAATCGCGGACACACGATATAAAATTGCGCAAAATGACATTGGCAGTAATCTCAATTCCAATTTTTGTCATCTTAAAACCTGATTCTTTCCACTTGTTACTCATTACGCATATTATGGCATAGCATCAGCATCAGTTTAACAACTTCTTAATATTAAAACTAGGCATATGAATGAACAACAAAAATTATATTATTATGCTTTATTACAACTACAACTATTATATGCAGGTGACGAAATTATGTAATTTTTTCATGCAACCAAAAAAGTGCACAGACCATGTAAAAACTCTCGCACTCACGCACATTCAAAGACTCAAGTTTTCAAGCCTTCATTGTAAAAATTTTTTTCTCCGCCGTNAACTTCTTAATATTAAAACTAAGCATATGAATGAACAACAAAAATTATATTATTATGCTTTATTACAACTACAACTATTATGCAGGTGACGAAATTATGTAATTTTTTTCATGCAACCAAAAAACTGCACAGACCATGTAAAAACTCTCGCACTCACGCACATTCAAAAACTCAAATTTTCAAGCCTTCATTGTAAAAATTTTTTTCTCCGCCGTTTTTTGCATATAAAAAACAATGATAATCATTCGTCAAGCCATAAAGTTAATTTGACGAAAAAATATATTTTTTTTTTACAAAAAAAAATATTACATTCCTCTGAGCTAGGTATATGTAGTAGTGCACTTATACAAAAAAGTGATGTCAAGATTATAATTTTTGTGCAACACGAATAATTGCCCATATTACTATTACTCACTCGAGTAGCTTCTATTGTCATCATATTATAATTTGAAAGAAAAAAAGCTCATTTTCATCAAGTCAACTCAAGTAATCAGCAAAAGTTGTGGAGATATAGAGAGAGCTTCATCATATTTTTCTTCGAAAAAAAAAAGATTAAAGGATATTATGTGATACGATACTTACTCGTTTTTGGGGATAGGATAGGATGATAACAAAGCCATCTATCTCATTCAGATTTTTTTCTTTTTCGAAGAAGAAGAAAAAACAGGTACAATTTCCATTTTGCAGATTTTTTATTGTGTTTATTATAATTTGAAAGAAAAAAAGCTCATTTTCATCAAGTCAACTCAAGTAATCAGCAAAAGTTGTGGAGATATAGAGAGCTTCATCATATTTTTCTTCGAAAAAAAAAGATTAAAGGATATTATGTGATACGATACTTGCTCGTTTTTGGGGATAGGATAGGATGATAAGCCATCTATCTCATTCAGATTTTTTTCTTTTTCGAAGAAGAAGAAAAAACAGGTACAATTTCCATTTTGCAGATTTTTTATTGTGTGCGTGTTCTCGACTCCCTTATGCTATATGCTATGTTGTTGCTGTAACAGTTTTACCTTGGAATTATGCATCCACTCGATGATAGCACATGGCACATGATAGTTTCTACTGCTGGCACAATTGCAATTGGGAAATTTAAAAAAAAAATGTTGCATAGATGGATTGTTATTGCATTGCATCTGATTGTTATCATCGTAAAAAACGTTGGATATTATGTTATGTGATATGATGTACAGTTAGATATTGCATTGTCATTATCATCCTCACATCGAAGCACTAATGCCGCTTCTGAAGCTGAAGCATCACAAATTTGAAAACGTTATTAATCATCATCATGGCGTAGTTAGTTGTGCGGTGTGGTTATCCTTATGGAGGGGAGGAATTTTTTATTTCTGAAGGATAAATTTCGAAATTTCGTCTGCTTCGTTTCGCTTACCATCGATAATGATGACGCTGATGTTGATGATTATGATCATATCGTGATTATGTAGGGATTGCCAAACTTGGAAAATGATGTTAATTAAATTAGCGTTAGTTATGATTACGATTATGCCCGTGAAATTTATATGATGACTAATGGATTCTTTTTTTTTATTCAAGAAATATTTAATTATGCATTTTTGTTTCGTTTATCGCATAGCTTTTTGCATTCCTAATAAGTAGATTCAAAACAGGATTTCCTTTTCTTTCTAATTTCTTGCTTTTGGCAAAGATTAATCAGCTCTTTTACTTCTATTTTGAGTGGGAGGATGGATGGAAAGAGAAAGCAAAAAAATCATGAAAACTAGATCAATGCAAAATATTGCATATATCTATTTTTTGGAATAACCGGAGGGGAATGAAATGATGCCTAAAAAATTCCAACGTTTGCTTGCTTTTATATTACATAACGAAGAAAAGTGAAGTGAAGTGGTTCTTAATATACTTAAAATATTGCTTGCTGATGGCGTTCCTTCATTCCTCTTTGATATTTACAACTTCACCTACTTTTCCCTTGCTTCGTATAAAAAATCACGAAGTGATATTTTCTCTCTCGTTTATTATTGGCAATAGAACATGGACATGGGGTAAAAAAGCGGTAATAATGTCGATAATGCATGCGACATGTCGTGACATGCCGTCTGACTGAGTCTACGAAATAAATATTTTCCTACACACAAATATGTGTGCATATCCCTAAAGCATAATAATATTTATGAATTTTCTACTCAAGCAAACACAAACAGAAACACAAATGAATTTCCTTCCTTTTCCCTGTTCCATAACGTAATCTCACTATAAATCGTGTATGCATATCCCTAAAGCATAATAATATTTATGAATTTTCTACTCAAGCAAACACAAACAGAAACACAAATGAATTTCCTTCCTTTTCCCTGTTCCATAACGTAATAATCTCACAATAAATCGCAATCGTACAGATATAGCCCCAAGAAAGAGTTCAGACTGAAGCACGGATTTTTTTTGTTTGAGAAATTCTGAGAAAAGCCAAGGCATTCCATTACATTTGATTCCATGAAAAAAGCTCCTCTTTCATTTCATTATAATTACTTAATGTAATACAATCTGCAGATTTTTTTGTGATAAGTTTTAGTTAAACTTTGAATTGAAATGGTACAGCACCACCAGTAGTGCAGTTATAGTGTAGTGAAGTGCAATGGAGTCTACGTTTGTTTTGATGATGTAAATATGAAACTTTTCCACATAAATTTTTTTATTGCTTCTCCGATTTATCGTTCTCAGCTCAGTTGAGTCGAGCTCGCCCTCTCAAAAAATATTTAGGTCAATTTTTGTACAAAGGCTGATAACCTTTATTTGCATATAATGCTGTTTGCCGACTCGCATATACCATATACCACTCAACAGCCATCAGCCAACCACACAGACGTCGATTGAACGAACACGTCGACAACAACGACAGAACAGAAGAACAAACGGGAGTGTTCGATTCAGCACATTATAAATTAAATTCGTGCAGAATATTTTTTATTGGATAAAAATAGTAAAATAAACTACAATCATCGTAATTTAATCATTGGAAGAGCAAATATTCATTCTTGGATGAATGTGTACACAAAAAAGTCTATTGACAGATGAATTGAACTGATGCGATGGGGATTGAAATGGAAGCGAATCCAGAATTTTCTGAAAATATTTGACAAAGATTAATAAATAAATCAATCACTTACATTACAGTACGTTTACATTACAAAGGAACATTTTGTGAAAATTACATGATCACCAATCACATTCTCCTGCGTTATTTATTTATTTATTTATTTTTTTTTGGCAAGTTGTAAAATCACCCGGTCATTAACGTTACGTATTACATTCTATTTTCAACGCAGTGATCACGCACACACGGACACGGAACGCATTCAACTACGCAATAAATAAATGTACCTAATGAAATGAACTGCAAATTGCAATGTTTTCTTTATCAATATCCAATGGAATGTGAAAACTGTCGCAGGAAATTAGTCAGTGTCTGTCTCATTTACCTTAAATAAACCCATTTTTTACTTCAATATTTTGACAATAAACGTTTGCCCTAGTTTTTTTTTTCCAAATTCCTATACGACTCTGTTAAGTATTGAAAGGAAAGTACGTTTGGCAAAAATGAGCAAATAAATCGGAATCGGAATTCTTCTTCAAATAGTAATTATTATTACCATTAACGAAGAAGAACAATGAGTCATCATGCATGAATTTTACACTGGAAATGAGTGTCAAATAGCCTAATAGCAATGGCGCCAATAGCCCGTGTGTAACCCAATTCAGATGCGTATGTCATGCCGTCACATCGTGCTCGTAAGATTTGTCCTATTTTAAATTATGCAAATAAGTCATCTCATAACGATCTAGATAGACATAATTGACCATATGTCCGATGCGTAAGTCTTTATTTGCGCTTCATAAAATACGCGACAATTTTTAATGCGTCCATTTGGGAAATGGGAAATGATCTAATAAATGGTTGTAGAGCGTAAATAATCTATAGCCATAAAATAGCAAACATCATTATCCAATTAAGTTCACAACTGCAAAAAAAAGACTAAGCCAGGAAAATATATTTTTGAAAGCCTTCGACTAGACTCCTAAATAAAAAGAGAAAGATAGACTTAATGGTTGTAATTACGCTTTGCAGTAAATCTAAATCTTTTCCCATCCTTTCTCTTTTTCAAAAACGTAAAGTTCTAATGAGCCAAGCCAAGGAGAGACAGAACATGACATGGATGCGATGCAAGTGAGCCGCAGAGGGAATTTAAATTCTCATTTTCCTATCCACCGCAAATACCAAACACTTCGACTATGCAAATAAAATTCTAAACTCGTAAGAGAGTTTGTCCTATCTTTACTTTATCAGAACGGTTGGTCTATGTATTTATTAAAAAAAAAGATTTATAAGTCAACTAGATGTGGAAATGCAGCTTGGATTCGGATTGAATTTATCTTGACGTGGTGTGGTGGCTCTGGCTGTGTTACAATCTCTTGTGTTGTATCTTTTCAGAGATGAAGGAAAATCGGATTCCAATTGCACTGCGTTTTTGTCATGCAATTTTTGAAACTGAGACAGCTAACCCAGTTTCATTTTATGCTTTGCATTTTCGCATGGAAAATCACTTGTGCTTATCTGTTTCCTCCTCCTCATTTATGTTTTCCCTCATTACCCCTCCCCCTCATTTTAGAGTTGGAGGTTTTATGGTTATGCTAAAGTGTACTTGAGTCAAGAGAGACTCTTCTTTTTGGGAGATTACCGATTGTACTGTTTTACAAAACTTTTTTTTCTCTTTGAACAAGTGAACAATTCCACTAATCTTGTTAAAATTGATAAGAATCTCAGGGAAATAGCAGTAAATCACGGAAAAATAGAATGAAACTGGGTTAACTTGTCAAGTCATAGGGAATAGAATTCAATGCAAGTTCGACTCATTTCCTCCTCAAACAAACGTAAAACAAGTTTCATTTTTTATATCCTTTTCAAAAAAAAGTTTGACTGGACTGAAGTGAACTTCTAATATTTAGTCAAACGGCTTTCCAATGCTCACGTTTTTCGCTTGGAAGGGAAGAAAAAAATAGAAGTTATTGCATTCACATATCCCCTCTCACCCTCGTTTCACATGCTTCCCCAGTTCCAAGAGTAGCGGCAGTGGCAGTGGAATGTGTGTTTGTTTTATGCTTTCAGCACGTTTATTTTTTATTGATCGTCCATCCTCATATTTATGTGACGTTACGTTACGCAAAGAGCCATTCTTCTTTGCCCAAAGTGGGACCGTTATTTATTTATTACGGAATAACGAGAACGAGAGCAAAGTCCTCTCCCCCAAAATTCCCTTGAGAAAATCAGCGATCCGCTCCAAGATCCAAGTCCATGGGAGGAATTCATTTGGAAATTCAAATAAACCTTTCGCCATCGCCATGCATTGTCATTGGGATGTCATAGTACGCCACATCCATCCCATTATGTAATCACATAAGTAATAATAGTATTCTCCGAGCACGCTCCACGATCCTCATTTTGCAACGCAATCTCCATGATTTCCTCTGGAAAATGGAAGCACGCGTCTACAGAGGAAACGTAATATCTTTTTCGCTATCATTATCTTCATTAAACAAAAAAGCATTTTCATTTGTATGATGAAACGATCTATCTCTCATCTTCTCCATCACTTTCAATTCTTTTCTCGCTTCATTATTATTTCTTGTGTTCCCTCCACTCAATTCCAGTTTTAGTCTCCAGGAACAAGACGAGGAGCAGTCATCTCTCTTCTACATCCATATCCTCCACTCGCCTCTTTTCCTTACGGCAATAAAAATACACTTTGCACATGTTCCAAAATACCGGGTTTGAGTTCGTGGAATCTCTTTTGCCCGTGCATACAATCAACGCATACCTAAATACTCGTGCAGAGGGCAATGAAAGTCACAGGGTTTCCTCTTGTTATAAAACCAAATTTCATTTTTTACACAAAAAACCAATGGCTTTTTTGAAGAATGGTATGAAAAAGTGAACTCAAACTCATCCTGCTTGCTTGCTCTCTCCGAACTCAGAACTCAAAACCATCAAAAGAGTTCCGTCCTCTTCACCGTGGAGTACCCTATACGCGTGTTTATGTGTATGATGCGATGTGATGTAATGGAATTTGATTATGTTGATCGTCGTAGATTGTGATTTTTGATTGTATGGGAAGTGACATCAGTAAAATAAATAAAACTCTTTTTTACTTTGGTTTGGTTGTATATCACTTTAAAAAATGCTTTTATATTATCCATATCATATTCACATCACTATCACAAAGTTAACTTGCTTGCTTGACTCGTAAGTGTTTTGAATGAAGAAGAAAAAACAGAGCCCAGTTTGACCTACATTTTTTCGCTGTCGTCGTGTTGCTTTCAGTTTGGAAATAGGGTCGGGCTTATAGCCAAAGCATATAATTATATCCAAGCCAAGCCAGAGTGAGTATGTCCGAATGAAAGAAAGTGAGAGTGTTTTTTTTCTCCATGTCGTGCTTGCCAAAAAAAAAAACTTTGTATAGCCATTTCCATGTGCTCGGCTCAGAGTAAGTCTTATCTTGATGATGGTGGTGGTGGTATGGGTATGTACAGCGTAGTCCTTTCATTAGGCCATTTAACTTTGATATAGTGAGTCCATGTCCATACTCCTTATATCATTCACTACTTAAAGTTTGTTGCAGCAGTTATCTTGATGATGGTGGTAGTGGTATGGGTATGTACAGCGTAGTCCTTTCATTAGGCCATTTAACTTTGATATAGTGAGTCCATGTCCATACTCCTTATATCATTCACTACTTAAAGTTGTTGCAGCAGTAGCACAAACATATAAAAAAACTTTTTTCCGCGTGTGGCAAGGCAAGAGGCAGAGGCGAAAATCTAGAGGAATGTGTGTGTGATGTGATGGTGCCATAAAAAACTTCCACTTTCATTCTTTTCTTCTTCCTCAGTATTTTTCTAAATATCACATGAAACATTGCATTAGATTGCTAAAAATACTTACGCTTACGACTTGGCTTGGTATATATGTATATCCATCTAATAATACTTGCTGAAGTAAGCATGAATGTACATAGGTACATATGTAATGGAATGGAACGCGTGTAGCATTAACTTCCCTGCTGCTGGGCTATCTGGTCCGAAACTAATATTATTATGGTGTCGTCGCTCTTTCTTTTTCTTCCTTGCCACTGCCACACTCTGGGGATATAATATTTGCAAAAAAAAAATATATTCTGCTTGTGAAAGAAAAAAATACTTCTTTTCTCACTCGCTTTCCCTCCACTCCACTTCATAGAAATACAAAAGGAACTTTCGTTTCAACTCGGTTGGATGGAGGAGAAGAAAGCGTGATGCTATACAAGTATCATCCAATAATGTTCTCATACATACATTGCTATGCATGTATCCTTCCTTGCACACGACGGATAGTTGAGGAAAGCCAGTTGTAGAGGTTGTAAACAATAAAGAAAAAGTCGAGCATAAAAAGGAAAGTTGTAAAAGGAGGAGAATATAATGGAATAAACGACATTACATTACACCCCTCATAAAAGAGAAACATTCCAATCCAGGAGAAGAGCAAACGTTAAAAAGGAATGCTGGACTTGAGAATTAAAAAAAGAAGAGAAAGTTAAAGTAAAGGCATGTTATATACAAACATACTCATATGTACCTAACACATTCAACATTCTTCAGAAATTTCGCAATATACCGAGTAAAGTAAGGCGAGCAAGCAGACCAGATGGAGGAAAGCGTTCGTTTCGTTGCGTTATTATTATGTAATAGGAAAAGTGGAATTGGGGGAAAGAAGCAATGGCCGTTGCGTTCTGTTGTGATGTGATGTGATGCTTTCCTCATTCGAGCGACTACGTAGAAAATCGTAGAGGAAACTGCAAGCCAAACCAAGCCATACACCCGCCTTTAACGCTGGAGGATGAAAACCGCTTTTACTCTTTCTTTCAGTGATGCTCCACCTCCTCCCACGAAGCACTAAAGTACCGCCACAGCTACAGCAATAGCACAGCTACCACTACGCTTTTTTTGGCGAAAGAGGCAAAAAACTAGAAATTGCCTCGTGTAAATAAAATGAAAATGCTGAGAGAACATCGACAACTACTTCCGTAGTGCTTGCTACTTATGTTGGATGAGTAGATGATAGTCCTTTCTCCAGTCCAGATAGACTTAAGCTTTGAAAAGGAATTGTAGGGATATATAGTAGTAGCATAAGCGGTTCAAAGGAAATGTTTCTGCCTGCCTGGCAGTCTCCTCCTCTGCTTTCTCCCTTTTTATGTTTCCTCTTTGATGTAACTTGCTACATGTACATGCGAACATTTGCAACCATCTTGCGGAAAATCTAAGCTTTTGCACAAGTCCTACACTTCCGGTTTTAAAATGCATAGTTGTAGGTGGAAGAGAAATTCGTCTTTTGAAATTGTTTCCATTTGGGAAAACTTGAGACGGTGATGAAGAAGAAAACCTGAAATACGAGCATTTGAATTTCTCTGTGAAAAAGGAAACATCGTTTTTCTCTTGCTAACATAGTTGCGAAATGAAAGGAAGCTCACTGAGCCGAACACAGTCGTTTGAAATTTGACGTTCAAAAGAAATCCAAGAAGATCTGATGACGTTGACAATAATGAAGAGAAGGAGATCATAGGGAATTACATAATGGAAGAGCTCGATGAAGAAAGATCATTCATAACTTCCTTGCAAGATATTAAAGCGCTTCTTTAAAGTATTTTGTTGAAGGAATAACAAAATTTTGTTTTTTCCATTATTTGTCCATTTATGTACTTTTACATCATTCGATTCACATTACATTCATGTTTTAAAAAGAAAGTTTTGATGGAAAGAGGCTTCCAAATGCATTACACGAATAACATGCGCGTATCTTTTTCATCTAGAATCAAATCGAATGGATATGGATGGAGAATGCCAAAATTGCCAAATATCATATCATGTACAGTTTCAGTTGTTTAGCAAAAAACTTTTTTTTTTGCGAGTTTCGACTTCAGAAGTTTTTTTTTTTGTATTCAAGTCAAGTCATACTTTTTTGTATTTTGTTAGTGTGGCGTGGTGTGACTTCCAAAAAAACTTTTCTTCTTCCGCATCGACGCTCTCAAGTTACGCTCACTAAAAAGGAGATAGAAAGAAAAACAAAGTGGAAGAGCTGAGCTGAGCTATAGAATGTATCTATCTACCTATGTAGCATCATCATCATAATCGTCATCATGAGAATCAGATGAAAGCTTCCGTACCTAAAGTTGAGCAAGCGCAGAAAGTCGAAATATTCTCTTTTTATTTTTTGTGCAAAATTATACTCAAACTCGACACTCACTCCAAGTGATATCAACTTCATCTTCATATTTTGAAAACTTTAGAGCGAACATGCATAATCGTTTCAAGTCGAGTTGAATTGTGAAAGTGCATATATTGCATCATGAAATGAGAGTAGTCATAGTCATAGTAATGGAATCCAGGGGAAAATGCGACAAAGTCCTGGAGCATTTCCCATGTGCTCATCTGGTGAGAGCCAGACGAGAACTGAAAGAGCCGAGCTGAGACTCGTGTAAGTTGTAAGCATGACTCAGTTCAGTTCACTTCAGTCAAATATTTTTTAGGCACTCTGTTTCTCTTTGGATTCGATTCAAGTTAGAGTACATATTTATGTATGAGGGTATGTATGCAATGTACCGTAATTCTCTTCTTTTTTTACTATGGTGGTGGTGTAATGTTATGGTGATAGGTTAGCGGCATTTGAGCCAAGAACGTTCGTTAAACCTTCTCGTTCGTGATAGGGGTGCATGATAATAATAATATCTGTATTCCGATGTGTAGGGACATGCAACCAAACCAAAGGATAAGTATAGAGCACATCACAGCTCAGCACACGTTCGTTCCTTACTTACTTACAACGTAACAAATTCTTTTTTATTATGACTAAACAAAATGTAAGTAAAAAGGGCTTTAACCTCTGATGAGGTTTGCGTTTTATGTACATAGCAAAAAAAAGAACACACACACTAACTTTTTTTACAAACTTACTTATGTTACGTTACTTTATACTTTAGCATTTAAAATCGTGTATACCTACCAACAACAACCAACTCTGGCTATTATACTTTGTATACCCCATTACCATTACAAACAACGCAACGCAGGTGCTTAATGTCTTATCATAACGATGTGATATAGGTATACAGTATACAGGCTTTGGCTTTTCTTTTTTGGCATCACATCGCTGATTTTTTCCTGTAAAATCCGTCGCAAAAATTTAACGTTTCACATTTTGCTTGCATTACCCAGATAAAAAAAAGAGAGATGACAATAGCGATATTGCTAATCTTCATGTTCATGTTTGCTGCCATTAGGATATTCGCATTCACATCTCGTCAGTTAAACTTTTTTTGCAAAAAAGGCGTTGAGTTTAAAGCTGGCAGTTTAAAGTAAGCGCAAATGGCAAATGATGATAATTTTTGGAAGAGGATAATAAACGTAGGAAATGATTATTGCACTGCTACTTTTTTCCCATGCTTTAAATGCGACGCTTTAAATCCTTTTCAAAAGTAAGCAGACAAGTTGGATCCTCGTAGTTCTGCTTTGGTGAAATGAAATGGATCTACATAGATGCAATTTTGTATAAAAATGTTTTAGTTTTAGGCATATCGTTCATGGTATAGACAGGCTGGTGTGATTCGGTGCTATTCTCTTTTTTATGGATTTTAAAATACAAGTTTACAACTTTGCAAAAAAAAAAATAAGTAGAGTAGCTTCTAAAATAGATTCGAAATCAGTGAAAATGAGCGGAGGAGAATCACTGCAAGTGTGAGTGTGTAGGTATGTATGTGTGTGAGTGAGTCATTTCTTCCATTTTGAAAAAAATGTAGGTTAAGTTTCTTTTTTTATATTGCGAATTTTTATAGTGCTTCCCCATCTAGGGTAGAGCTATAAAAAATTGCAAATATGCACTTGTCCCATTATTATCATTACCAGCGGAGCAGGAACACACACAAAAACATGAAAAGCGAATCTGCATAACGGAATGTAACGTAACATTTCACCGGCATGTCATGCCATGTCTTAGTCATGCCAAGCTAAACGAAGCCATTAATTATTTTCCTCGAAAGATCCAATCCACATGGTTCATAATATATTTTTAAAAAGAAAAAGAATAAATATGTGTCAAGTATAAATGAAATGAAATGTTATGCCATGTGCAAAAATCTGTTCATTCCATGGATAAATCACAAATTAATTTGATTTTGTTGTTTACTGATTTTTGCGTACGGACACCTTTTTCTTTTTAAGGAGACACGAGAAATTATTTGTTGTTTACAATAGTTGCACTCTCGGAAAATTGAAAAATCACTATATTTTCATATTGTGGTTGAGGAGACAAATTCAATTAACTTTTTTTATTTGTCACCCGCCAAGTCAATTCGATTCTCACATCACTTCACATGTGACTACTACAAAGAAAAATATTTTTGAAGCCCATCTGCCTCTGATGTATTCAGCATTGGACCTGAAGTTATGTGGGAGGAAGAAAGAATGAGAATGACAACTATTCCAAATTGCATTTGTGTATGCATTATCCCCATCATCATCTTCATTGTTTGCATACATTGTTGAAGTTTTAAAAGAAACTTCCGCTTCAGCATACAATCCGCTCCTTCAAAAAAAGGATGGTTCCAAATAGCTTAACTTAACCCACTAAAAAAACTTCAGCCTAGCATTATTATGATGCCTGCCTGACTTCTCATTCTCATGAATGATGAATATCTGTACATCACAAAGTCAATTCGACATGTTAGTTTTGCATTCGAATTTCTTTAAATACTTACTACCCATGTACAGCTTCCCTTGTGCAAACTTACTTCACGAGAGTAAAGTAACGGTATCCTAAAAATGCCCACGATTTCCTTATCCATCTACCCTTCCCCGCTTTAAAATAAATGTTTCTTCCGAAGCCTGACTTTACTTTTGGAATGTAGAATGCAAGTGCATTTTGAAAGGATTTTTTTGCAAAAGGAGAATTTCCATTGTTATGCGGTGGTTCTAGTTGACTTGAAGTAAGAAAAGGTTTTTTTCTCCTAGTGAATTCAAAGCAAAGGTATTTAGTTTCAAAACTCAATCATCGTCTTCATCTTAACTCGTTCATTGCACTTCATTTTACAATTTACAGCGAAAAGAGTTTCTTTTAGTTTACGGAGAAGTTGCAGTTTTTGTTCAGTGGTAGTAAGTAAGTAGGTTTTTGCTCATTACAGACTTCTTGGAAGTGAACAATTGACAACGGCTGCGACTACAAAAGAATTGAAATGAACTGCTCAAGTAATTGTGTTTATTGCGTTACAAAGTGGGCTTTCATATTAGGTATCTACTGTAATAATGATCCCCTTTTGCGATTGAAGTTTTTTGAAAAAGATTTTTTTGCTTTCTTTGCTACTCGTCGAAATTAAAAAAGGTGATTCCCCTTAAAGTAAGTCGAGTAGACGAGTTGGATTGCAATAAAAAACTGTTTTTGTCTTTAAAACTGTAATTACTTTTGAGTTGAGAAAAAGAGCTTCCTTTTTTGTCAAGCTTTGATTTGAAACTTTTCTCTAGCCCTTTTTTTTTGCAAAGGGTCATCATCAAGCTTTTTTTTGCAATAAAGCCTTGTTCCAAAAAGAAATAATGCATCTGCTTTGATTGTTCTGTTTTTTTAAATAATGAAAAATTCTAATTTATTTTTTCTCCTTTGTCCTTACAGCTGTAAAGTTTGGGAGGATGAGCAAAAAGCAGAGGTAAGGAAAATTCAATTTATTAAAAAATATGCCAAATTTTTTCTCTAAAATATGAAATATTAATTTGTACATTAATTTGTTCTTCAGGGAAAAGGTCGAAGACGAGGTGCGTTACCACAGGGCGCAGATGAAGGGCCCACCCTCAGGGAGCAGTAGTAATAGTTTGGACACAGCTCCCGACTCCTCTGGAGGTCCATACGACCATACCATTCCGTCAAGTTCGGACACTCTACCTTACAACCCTCATCATCCACATTCATCATCAACAACAGACAACGACCCATCATCCTCATCATAACCCGCATCAACCTCAACACCTCACTTACAGTCATTACGCCAATGAGTAAGTCCTCTTCTACTTCAACTCTTTTCAGATTATACTTTATTATTTCGGAAGCCCAGTCACATCGACATCATTTCATTTCATGCCAATACCCATTCATTAGAAACAAACTGCGCATTTTCATTGACTTTTCTCCATCGTACCTTCTGAACTTTCTGTAACGCCGTCTTTTTAGTCACTTTAACAATGTTTTTGTCTCTTGCCTTGTTGTGTCGTGTCGTGCAAATGCAATGCAATGGATTGTCTTGTCGCCTGATAGCCTGAACAAGTGAATATAAGCGAAAATGTAGGTCACACTAACACTAACTTCTAGAAACTACGCCAGCCTTAAAAAAATTGAAAATGTTGCATAAAACACGTTCTGTCCGCCGTCACCGTCAGCCAAAGCCAAGCAAGTCAAGTAAAAGCAGAAACGAAACCACTGCTACATTACCGCACCAGCATAGCACCGTCATCGTCGTCATCACTAAACACCAACACCAACCACTACACATTTTTTAAGCCCATACCGCATGTCAACTCCCGTTATTCCACTAATTTTCTCAGGGGAGGAAACAATATACGCCTGAGCTTGCCAAAAAAAAATTGTTTGCATTGCCATTGCTATTACTACATTGCATCAAGTAAAATGGATTGTTAGCAGCTGCGTCATAATGTAACACCTAGTCAAGTCATATCATATCTTATCCATTTGTTCCAATATTAAAGAGAAAAATGTGAGGTATGATCGGGAAGTAAGGCTTATTTGCCATTTTAAAGACCTCTCACATGACCTAAACATGAGCAAAGGCTGTTGTTCTCTTCTACTTGACGATGTTGATGTTGCTATTGCGTAGGCAAGAGAATGAAAATATTGAAGCCGGTTCAGTTGAGTAACAAAAAAGCTCTTTTCCTGGAAACCTGAGATGCTCACATAAGTACATGTACGTTTGCTCTCATAAAAGCGATGTGATATTAAAAAAGGCTAACGCAACAAAAAGTACAATAACCTACTTTTTCCTCCTTCCATATCGTTTTTTTTCCTTTCACTTTGTTTCCGGAAAATAAGAATAGAAGGCAAAGTTTGAATGTGCTGTGCATGTACATAAGACTTTGATGATGATGAGGAAAAATGAGTAGTCAATTTTAGCTTCTACTTACATCCACAATCCACACACAATTCCTTCTTTGTTTTGTTTCGTCTTCTTTTTCTTCCATACTTCCATTGCATTGCATGTCCATTCGTAGTAAATTTTCATTGTGTTTCATTCAAACAATAATTTTTCTTTCTTAGTCAATGCCTACGATCAAGTAAAGAAATGGATGTAGACATTCATGTTAAGTAAAACACAACATAACATGTTTCGTAGTAAATTTTCATTGTGTTTCATTCAAACAATAATTTTTCTTTCTTAGTCAATGCCTACGATCAAGTAAAGAAATGGATGTAGACATTCATGTTAAGTAAAACATAACATAACATGTGTGTGCTATGTACACATTTAAAGAACAGGTCTTTTCTTTATGGATAAGTAGAAGAAGTGTGTTTTGTTTACTTTTTTTCTTTCGCAAGTTCCGTCTCCTTTCGGGGAGGGAGAAGAGTCCCGTTATTGAGGAAAATGACTGTCCTACTTTTTATGCCATACCGCTTGGATATCATTCATTCATTCTGGCTTCGCTTGACGATCAAATTACGGGGTAAAAAAGCTTTTAAAATATGCAAGCATGGGTGGCTGAAAGGAATCGAATGGACATGACAGGAGGAGGTGGGATAACAAAAAAAAGCCCTGATTTCTTTCTCGTTCCCATGATACTACATATATATCCTAATTGACAGGATGTTGATAATGTGGAAAGTAGGTCTCCTCAGTTATAGCTCGTCATGGAGTCTTCAATAACT
Organism: Seira musarum; assembly: GCA_027743895.1. Classification (NCBI taxonomy): domain Eukaryota; kingdom Metazoa; phylum Arthropoda; class Collembola; order Entomobryomorpha; family Entomobryidae; genus Seira; species Seira musarum. Next base: position 8,291 of record JAHZMX010001663.1, on the reverse strand, counting down.
CAATATCAAATGAAATGGCTAATTGACAGACACGTTTTGTTTCATGTAAAGAGCCACTACAGTAAATGAATTTTTCATTTTGGAAAACTTCCTGCTGAACTTGAGCAGATGAAAAATGGTATTAATTTTTATTTCGATGGCTGGACAGGTAAAAGCTGCTGTGGTGTAAAATGACATTGACAAAAGGATAATTTATGCGTGACATGCTAATCAAGATCCAGATAAAAAAAGCCTGAACATAGACAATACTATACCATATCTATTCATGAATGGCAAGATTTGGTGTATGTAATTCAATTCATGAATTTTACAGTATGTCCATTATGCTCTTTTGTAGTAGTTCGCATTTTCCATTGCATTTGAGTTGACGTTAATGAGTGAGTTATGAATGACATGAATGAAGACAGGGGAATATTTTTTTATGAATGAATGAAATGAAGTGATTGTGTTTTTGATGCGGGGATACCACTGAATTGAATAAAAAATGTCTGAATGCAGTCTAGTTAAGCAGACTGATTATTACCTAATGGGATTGTAAACAAACCTATGCAAATGACTCATAAAAAATTGGTATTGTGATTTATTGCATAATGGGATAATAGGTGTCAAAAAATTGAATTGAATTGGTGTGGATAATGTGGGTTTTTTTATTTGAATGGGCCATTGAACTTGAATGGAAAATGATTTGGGATTTGTTTTCAAACAGAGATATAACTGTACGTAAAGAACGTGAATGGGAAATTAATTGTTGTGTGTGTGTTGTAGGTACACTCCTAACGGAGGTTTTACCCCCACGCCGCCCACTGCCTATAATCAAGCATCGACACCGGGTCAAGCAGGAGGCTTATCGTATGACATTGGTGGTGACTTTGTGGACTCGACTACTTCGAGTGGTTTCGAGCCCATTGTAGTGAACAGATCTAGCTCGTCATCCGAACTACCTGACTCACAAAACATGATAAACATCAGCACGACGACGACCTCGAGTACAAGTAGTAGTAATAACAACCTGCCTTCTGCGAATTCTATCCAGGTAAGAAAATTGTTTGCCAAAAGAGAAAAGAAATCCGGATCTGTTTAAACCAATTTTGACATAAATTTTATTTATTTTTGCAAATTTCAGATCTCAGAACTCCTTGCAAGAACTATCACTGATGCACACAATAGAACATGTCTATATTCCACTGGTGAGCAAGGGTTTCAAATTATATTTCATTTATTTCACGAGACTAGGATTTTAAAGTATTTAAATGGCAATCAAATTTGAATTTTCAGAACAAATCTCAGACATGCTTCGTCGTCCTCAGGATATTTCGAAGGTCCTCTACTATAAAGACTTGGGTCATGAAGAGCTCTGGCTCGAGGCGGCGAATCGTCTCACCGCAGTCGTCCAACAAATTATCGAGTTTGCGAAGATGGTTCCTGGATTCATGAGACTTCCGTAATACAAAATTCCCTCTATTTTTATTAAAGTTTTTACTAATAAAGTTCTTCAAGAAAATCTAATAAGGTATTTTGAAATTCATTCTCCAAATTTTTAGCCAAGACGATCAAATAGTGCTTTTGAAATCTGGCGCGTTTGAGCTCGTGTTGGCGAGAATCTCTAGGCATTTTGATCCCGTGAACAATTCCGTAAGTTGAATGAAACAAAAAAAGAACCCAATCAATTATTTGTGTGAACACAATTGTAAAAGTAATAATTAAAAATTCAGGTCCTCTTTGGGGAAACGATGCTACCACAAGAAGCCTTCCTAACTGCGGACACCACCGAAATGAAACTAGTGACTTCAATCTTCGAGGTGGCAAAGGCTATCGCGGAGCTCAAACTCAACGAGACTCAACTCGCACTCTACTCTGCCTACGTCCTCCTCTCACCGGGTTAACTATGCATTTCCAATTTTCACTATATAAAACAAACAATTCTTGACTACACAATTATTCAGATCGAATTCCTTTGATGAAGGATTTTCAGTCCGGAAAAGGAAGAATGGATGAAAAAAAGTCGGACACAGTTAATTTTCTTTGGACCTTTAATTCTAAACGTGAGAATATTTTTTTCTCTGTTTGTGTTTCTGTCTGATCTTTAGATCGACCGGGATTGAAGGGAACGGAAGAGATCGGGAAATTGAATGCAGCTGTGCTGAGATCCCTACGGTTGGAGGTGAACAAGACCCATAGACATCCACTCAAGGGAGATGTAACCGTAATTGACGCCTTGCTCGCACGTGTACCTCAACTAAGGTAAAACTTAATATCTTTCAACTCTATCGCCATTCAAATGTGATGGTAAATCAAAAGGTTAAAACGTTCAATTGATTTTCAATTTCCAGGGAGGTCAGTCTCCTTCATTTAGAGGCACTAGGAAGACTACGCAGAATGGCACCTCATCTAGAATTCCCAGCCTTGCACAAAGAACTTTTTGCTGTGGACACATGATTCGTAAGTATCAAGTTACAATAAAATCGCACCAAAAATCATAAACGCGCATTCGACCACGACTAATTATAATTATTTCATTTCAAATCACTTTTCTTTTCAAGCATAAATGTATTTAAAAAATTATGCGAACACAAATACTCCGTTATGAAAATTACTTGTATTTTTTCAAGGTAAACATAACGCGATTCATCCCAATCTTTCTTCAATAAATTACTTTAAAAAAATAGTCTCTCAATAAACATGTTCAAAATTAGAAAAGAATGATCTTTAATTATTTTGTTTGCTCTATCCCTTAGATTTTTTAACCCGTTTATCTAGAGCGACAAAAAAGGGAAAACGAAGGAAAAGATGACGGTGGAACGAATGAGCGAGCGCATGTGCTTTTTTCCTGTCTGGGGCCTATATTAAATTTTACTACAACTACAATGTTATATTACCTACTACTACAACTACAACTAAGTTTTTTTAAGTAAAAAACGATAGGACATTTTTTTCGAAGAAACAAGTGCTACTAATTCTATGGACTTCGTCACCCGTCAACCTCAACGTTATAATAACAAACAAGCAACAGGATTTTTTTTCTCTCACTTTAACTAAATAATATGCATCAATCACGATCTTTCTTTTCGATTTTTTTCTCGCTTTCATCATCAACATCTTCAGAAAAAAGGAAATTATTTGTAATTTTTATCATTAGAAATGATGAGATAATCCTCACATTGGATTAATCGAAATGAATGCCGAGCTTTACAAGAATTTAAAATAGGTAAAGTAAAACAAAAAAAAATTGTACTATTCTCGAACCTACAAAAAATACCTATGCACGAAACACGAGACAAGAACGAGAGATCGATTTACGAAAATGCATTGTTGTTTCTTAACGCAAAAAATATAATATTCACAGTTCACAGCTAAAAAAAATGTTAACGGTCAAGTCGACTGTCGACATTCACAGGAAAAAAATATAGTGAATGATTGAATTGAAAGAAAATGGAGAAAAAAGCATAAAAATGTTTTCTAGATTTGATTTAATTTCTAGATGTTAAATGTTCATTGTTGAAATTTTTTTACAATATCGATACGCATACAAACTGCCGTTATTATATTTCTATCTCAAATTAAGTGTACTAATTAATTAATGAAATACTTCACATGAAAAAAAGAATACGTAAAGAACTATACTAATTTATCTCATCAATCAAGGACTAAATACATTACCGATATTCAAATTCATGGTGCATTTTTCAGAAACGAAGCTCACTTTACTTTTAGTAAACAAGAAAGAAAACAATAATAAGTTTAGGAGGAAAAAGAGCAACTTTCACACATTTTACGAGGAAATACAATCTACTTCTACAATTAAATTAATTTCTTTTTTTAAATTCTTTTTCTTTTCAAATGATCAAGAGAAACAAAATAAAATCACATGAAACACACACAAGCTGCATTCAATATAAAGTTGTTAACTAATGTTGAGGAGAAAGAAGTTAAGTAGGCAGGAAGAATTTTTTTATGAAAACAATATTTTAACAGTGATATCTCTCTCTAAATAAACACTAAAATAACTTGAGTACACAAACCAACTCTAGGGAAAAAGTAAGTAAAGGGCATTTTTTATTCATAAGAGCAAATTTTAGATTTTTTTTGTAGCTTGTGGGTATAATTCATACATACGCGTAGTAGATTATTTCAAAACTGCCCGTGAGTGCTACACACAAATTGACAATTTTTTTTCACAGTGAGGGAATGAGTGAGAAGCCCGTAAACTGATTGAACTAATTATACGTATGAAAGTGAAAGAGAAAAATAAACAGGTGATCTTAATTATTACTTTTAATCAAAAAATTCTGTGGATCAGAATGAGAATCAGTTGCAAAAATATTTCTAAAAATTTTGAAAAAAAATTGGCAAAAAGAAAAATCACCATACAATTTTTTTCTGTTGCAAATGAGAGAGAATGCTTAAATTATTGGAATGGAATGAGAAAGAATTATAATTAGCAAATACAACACAATTTAATGTGGAAATGAACACGAAAAAAATATATTTAGAGTGTAAGTGTATGTTTGGTACCTGTTTCATCAACACAGTTTTCGGTTATTGTGTTTTTTTTTTCTCTGGAGAAAGCAAATTCATTTTAAAAAAATTGGTATCGGTAACACGGGAAAGAAAGGATTTATGCTGAGCTATGTACTACTACTACTCCTACTACAAATATAGATATTCATTTCGCTTCTTGAGAAACATAAATGTATGAATTACTATAAACATGATTATTGATGATTGATGATGATGATCGAGAAAAAAACGTTATATTAAGTGCTATACAAAAAAAAGAGTTATATATTGTACTATCTAGGTCATAATTTTTTTGAACTATACAATAGTATACAAAAAAGTTTATAAAAGCTTATTACTACATATAAATATTATGTAACATTGTACATTGTAATTATTATTATTGAACTAATGGAATTTTTTTCATAATTATGTAACAAAATAATTAAAAATAAGTACCGAAAGCTATGCTATGAATCTAGGGATTTCTTTAATTACATTTTAAGTAGGGTAATCAATCAATTGTAATATTTTTTGAGTTCAACAAAAAAATTGATAAGCTTCTTTTTTGGTGAAACTTGTAAAATTTCTATAAGATTTTTATAGACGTACTATAAAAATATTTAGGGTTTTTTAGCTGTAACTTAAGTAGGAAGTGACAAAACGGTTCTATTGAAGCTACAATAATTACAATTAACAACTTGGAAAACAGTTCTAAAGGGGGAAAGTATGATTGTTTCTCACCAACGTTGTCTTAATTTTTATTGTTTCTTAAATTGACAGAGTGGGCGAGTATCTCTTTTCTTCAGATTGTTTGTTTGCAAAGACCATCATCATTTTTATCAATCCTTATTTTTTGACAAGGAATAGAGTAAAGAAATGTAAAGATTTTATTTTTTATGCTTAAACAACTTTTTTGCTTTACAAAACATTTTTTTTTGATAATCAGCAATTCAATACAATCATTTTTTGCACAAGTTTTAGGCCGGGAGAAAATGTAGGAATTTTTTTTTGTATTGAAGAATGGATGGATGGGATGGCTAACTTTGCTTTATGTACTTGGGCTTGAATAAACTCTAATCTCTTGGCTCGTTGAGTACATTATTTTTCTCCCAAATTATTTAAATACCCTTAGTTTAATTTAATGCTCCTTTTTCCTTTCAACATTAAATGTAAAGAAAAAAAAACTTTAGGATGAACGTTTTGTTTTTGGCCTTTTATTTTAGGAATATTAACTGTGTTAATTCAAGCTATGAATATAGTAGATTTATTATTTTATCTTTATTTACGCGATAACGATGATACTGTGAAGGAAATTTAAAGAGTAATTAATGGATCTATTAAATTACATATGCTTACGTTTTTAGTTAGTATTTTTTGCATAAGGTTTGTAATATTATGCACTATAATTATACCACAATGTGAAATAAAAAAATTCAAAATCAATATATTCATAAGGTCTTTGCTTAAAAATGTAAAATTCTTAGGCTACATAATACTAAACGACGATTACGACGGTGTGTATTTGTGAATAGCTTTTATTTTGTAGAAAAAAAACGATGGAAAACAACTTCAATGTTTTTAGGATGAAAAAGAAAAACTCTAACAAAAAATAGTAAAAGCATAAATGAAATAATTACTATATGAAGATGAAGATACACATAAAAACTTATACGATGTAAAATGATGGAATTATTTAGGTAGAACATAATATATTATACCCAAACTATATTCTTTAATCTATATATATATAAATATGTTAATTTTACTGGTTATTATTATATAATGGGGTTGTGGACAATTTTTTAAGAATAAAATTCGAGCAATTATATTCACACTGTTCTTCTTCATTTTACGATCTAAAGTCATTTATTTTATATCACAAAGTTCAAATTAGCATCAACATTACATCCACTGCTCTCTGCACCGCTATATAGGAATATAATGTGTACGTCTCCTTCATAATCGTGAAGAAAGAATCCGCTTTAGAAGAAATGAGTTTCAGTGATTAAAGACGTCCAAAAATTATACGTTTGTTTTTCGTACTACTAATGTTTAAGGGATACCTATTTTCAAAATCTTTTTGCTTTTTTTGTCAACATCCGGTTACTTTCGTCTACGCATTTTGGATTGTTTCAGTGAATAAAGACGTTCAAAAATTATACGTTTGTTTTTCGTACTACTAATGTTTAAGGGATACCTATTTTCAAAATCTTTTTGCTTTTTTTGTCAACATCCGGTTACTTTCGTCTATGCATTTTGGATTTAATAAGGCGGAATTGAAAGAGCAGTAGACACTGTGGAAAGGACACCCGGTGTCAACCAATACATAACCAATCAGATGGAGGCTATTTAAAAGAAAGCTCTACCATTCGGCTTGGTGGGGAGAAAGTTCAGACTTGATACAGTAAAGAAAGTTAATAATTTTACGCTCCACCTTAAAGTGCAGACTCCAGCTGAAATCTACAAAAGTTTCAGCGTTTCCTACTGTATATTTAACAACATTTGTCCCAATAATATATTCTCAAAGTTTCTGTTAGAATTCGATTTCCATATATACTTTTTAGTCGCATTATACCCCAATTACATTTGCGTTAGGGCCACAGGTGCAATAAATGTATCAAGTGACAATCCAATCTAATGAAGAAATCCCTAAGGAAGTACCTTGTAAAAGGTATATTTCGATATTGAATCATTAAAACGGGTGAAATGTGGGATACCATTTGAAGTCCAATGTCAATTTTTATGAGATTTGGGAACTTTTGAATGGAGAATGGGTCATTGCACGAGCCAAAACTTACCTTCAAATGATAAAATAAAAAAAAAAAACATGACATGTAGGAGTATCTACGATTACTGGGGAGCAAAATATGTAAGCATCTCAAAATGACGAATATTGAGCGTTTTTTAGATGCAAAAAGAATCAGCAGAAACATACCAAACACCCTTCTACTATGTCCGCCCAAACGATACTTTTAAAGAGGTCGACGGTTGACCTCAAATTCGCTACAAAGGTTGAGAGGAGCCCATAACTTTTCAAAATTTTAGATCAACTATTAACGGCAGTGTCAAAGGTTAAATTTTTTTCAAATGACAGCATATGGCTGGTGAAAAGTTATTCGAAAGCCCTTCAAAATCTGAAAAGGCTGCTAATTTAAAATTTAAAAGTTTTTAACGGTCAACGTCAGGAGGCCGTTGAATTTTTTTCCGAATAAAACATGACTTGTGATAGCTCATTTATGACATTTACATTATATAAACATGAAAAATACCAAGAAACTAACTTTTATGGAGACCTAAGAAATGACATGATGGCAGCATTTTTACACACGATTCTTTTCCCAATTCTTTATCAATACAACTACAGGTTCAAGCTTTCAGCTAACTCCAGTTTCCAACAGCTTTATTATTTATTTATTACAATACTAAATTAATTAAGGAATTATTTATTTAGGACAAACCCATAGAATTAAACGAGAATTAATGTCATCGAATTCTATGGGTTTGATTTAGGAAAGAAAAATTAATACAGTTTATACCTTCATTAGGTAGCTAAGCGAGTATTGAGATCGATGTGTCCGTCCACACAATAACTTTCGACAGAGGTCACCGATTGACCTCAAATTTGGAACACAGGTTCCTGGCATACTGAAGACCTCCCCTATTTTTTAGAATTTTAAGTCAACTATTAACGGCAGAGTCAACGGTTAACTTTTTTTTCAAATGGGTCATATGGCTTGTGCTAGCTGATTCGAAAGCCATTTAAAACCCGAATAAGATTGTTGCATTAAAAT